>JBBPDE010000038.1:7543858-7557872 GCA_037974605.1 Nannopetersius ansorgii | reverse complement strand
GTGCCGTGTTCCTGCTGCCCCCTGCTTCACTTGGTGAATGGGTTAAATGCAGAGGAAGTATTTCGTGCTGTTCACACCTGTGTGCTGTGGTGTGTTCACGTATGAGCGAATGATCACTTTCTCATTTTTTAAAGAACCTTCACATGATGTTCTGCACCAATTTAGTGAATCTTAGTATCAGTTTACTGCACAGATTAGAAGTGTAAAGGGTTTATTTGTCATATGTGAACACACTACAGCACACAGTGTGGAGAGCATGAAATTCTCCCTCTGTATTTAACCCACTCACCAAATACAGCAGTGGGCAGCCAGGAACACAGCAGTCCTGTGGTTCGAACCCAAAACCTACTGATCACAGGGCCAACTCCCTCGCCAGTTGATTATTGTGTGGGTGTGTGACAGGGGGAGGAGTTAAAAAGTCTGATGTATAACTACTCAGACAGGCATGTTCCCATTAAAACTGAAGGGAAAACAATAACACTAATGATTAATCATTATGGGTGGCTGAATGTGGAGTTTAGTGCAAATTCCTCGAGTTTAGTGTATCACGCCCGCATTAACTCCTCAGGCCAGGCCTAAGGGTCTTGCTGCGTATTAAGTGTGGTTTAGCCTGACCGTCTGACCCATATCTAATCTCGTGCGTCAGTGTGTTGATGCTGAGGGCTCCATCCCGTGCACGGTTCATTCACTCTCCCTGCTTGTTTTTGTTGGTGACCTGGATAAACACAATGCCACCTGGCACAAGGGGATGGATATGTGATCTTCGTCTGCACTTGTGTTTGGCTCTCATGTGCAACAGGGGATGGAGGGAGACCGATGGAAAACTATAACCCTGAGTCTTCACCATAGTTACACACGGCTGGCAACTGTGTCCACTGACAACCTTCAAGGCGGATTACGTTTTTAGGGGTATATGGATGCATGGTTTCAGGTTTAATACTGTTTCAGACTCTGAGATTATATGAATTTTTTTTACATTTTTGTGTTAAATAAATCTTGAGGATGCCTGAGTTGCACAGTTTGTTGATTTCGCACATTAAAATAAGATGAACACATTGCACTAGGGAATTTTAAGTTCATTTTAATACATGTCCTTGTGTTTTTGCTGCATTTAACACATAGGGAACCTCTCCTTAAATACTAAAGTGCTGTGAGTTTTGCACAGACCCCATTTTATCTGCATCTAGCTGCATTTTTGTTGATCTACAACAAACACATTTCAGTTTTAGGCATTTTAAGATCCACATTCTTGTGTTTTTGCTGCATTTACTATAGGGAACCTCCCCTTAATATCTTAAATGATGAAACATGTGCACAGACAACATTCCGTGTTTTATTGCTTGTCCGGTACATTGAATGAACAGTACTTATGTATTAAAATGTCCAGAAGGGCCTTTTCACCTTAAAAAAATCAACCAAACCTTTTGGAGCATCAAAAGAGTGACTATGCAAAGCTTTAACTGGCCTCTTATTTGCCACCTGTACAAACTCTGAACACTTAAACCTGCCTTCAACTAGAAACTGCATGAAAACTCAGCTATGCCACTGGTGCATTAAAGATGAAGCTGAAGTGTTCCTGCAGTGAAATAATAACTCAGGTTGAAGTAAAAGCAGTCTGGCTTAAAAATAAGTCCAGAGAGTTTGACTCAGGTCCAAAACCACGGCTAGTGCTGAATTCCCTGAAGATCTGCAGTGGAACTTCTCTCAGCACTGGATGTTTTACAGGTGCTGTTCCCTTTTGAGATCCTCGTAGGACAAACTGTTCAAGCTTGAAAGTGTACAGTGTGAGCAGAGCAGTGTGAGCAGAGCAGATAGTTTAAAAGGTTTATTCTATTCTTGACAAATGAAAGGTGCTGAAAAGTATTTGTCAAATAATTGGAAAATATTCAAGTGACTTTTACCCATGTACATAGAGCTTCATAATGGAGAATATAACATAAATATATTCATAACATAACATAAAATACTATACTAACAGTGCAGTATAAAATGTACACTATACAACCTAGAGATAAAGAATATTTCTTATCTCTAGATTGAATAGTGTACATTTTATACTGCACTGGTAGTGTAGTTTTTTATTTTTATTTCGATTCTTCTAATTTATTCTATTTTATACAATTCTATTCTATTGTTATCTTATTTTTTGCTGCTCCTAACTTGTGACAAAGCAAATTTCCCACTTGTGGAACTAATAAAGCTTCATCTTATCTTATCTCTTATGCCCTATAACATAACGCAACGTAACATAACGTAACATAAAGTCACATAATATATTCAGTGCAAACGCACGCACGCACGCACACGCACACGCACACGCGCGCGCACACACACACACACACACACACACACACACACACAAAGAATTGCCCTTTAAATGTCTTACATTTTATCAGAGTATTTGTTTTCTGTGTTATGATTGGTCGGTTTGAGCTCCGAATTTGAGTAGGGCTATCCTGCGTTGTGATAGGGTGCCTGGTGCACCACGTGACATCCCTTTAAGATGTTCCTCCAGTGTATCAGGCGCTGGAGTGCAGTCAGGTCTGAGATAGTGAGGAGGCGGAATGGCAGCAGAGAGGACTTCTCCAGTCACAGGGAGCGGGGGATGAGGGACTCAGACGCACTCAGAGAAGAGCTTCTCGACCCAGAGACGGAATAACGTGCTGGAAGACTTTATTCGGACCTTTTCACACCTTGTTTGGGTTGTGTGGAGCTTTAGTGTAGCAGTTTGTGCAGACTGGGCTGCTCCTTCTCCATTCATCACAACGTTTAGCATGTTAGCAGCTGCCTGGTTTATTTTTTTTTATTTTTCAGCATCAAAAATTGTGTCAAAGCTCATTCGAGCCTCTCCCCCGACTATATAATGGACTAAAGAAGATAATGAGTGGTTTTTAAGTTGCAGACGAACGTAGTTTTCTTCTCGAAAACTTCCCGACTTCTGTTTTTGTTTGTGCTCCCCAAATGACTCTCGACCACTTAAAACACTCCACTATTCTCTCCACTCTGTTTAAAATGGCAGATGACAGTGACTTGTTAGGAGCCTCTGAGTTTATAAAAGGTAAGTTTTTCTGCTGAGATTTTGGTGAAGTTTTTTATTCGTTGCTATAGTTACACACGACTAGCAACTGTTTCCCCAACAACCCTAAAGGCAAATAACTTCATAGTGTGTATATACATGTACTCCACTATGAACATATATACATACATATGTACATGTATGAATACAGACTTATTTCGGCATATATTCACACACTTCTATATTTTTATTTTTGTATTTTTTCATAATGTACTTTTTAGATTATACTGTTGTTATTGTAGTTTGTGTTCTATTGTTTATGCTGATTTTACTTTCTTCTGTTCTTCTGTCCTTTTTGCAGCTTTAATAATGTACATTTTCTACTTTTGGGACTAAATCTTCAAAGTTTCTTATCTTCAAATAAGTTGGGAACGTATTTCAATAGGGCATTTTAGGTTCATTTTAATGAATTTTACTAGCAATTAGCAGTTTCCACAACCCTAAAGGCAACACACTTTTTTACAGGCTGTATCGATACAAAATTTCATATTCGATACGATTTGAACTGTGATTGGATTTAGCGGTAATGTACTAGCAATGCTCAGTTGCATGTTGTACTGTTTTCCACTTTGAGTTAAGTTGGGAGCAAAATTCTACAGGGCATTTAAAGTTCGATTTAATGCATTTTTACTAGCAACCGTTTCCACTAACAACCCTAATGCAAAACACTAACAATACATGCTTTCAGATTAGATACGATTTTAGAATGAGACTGGATTTGGATTTTTTAAAAATATTTTTGTGCTAAAGAAATCTTGAAGATGCTCAAGTAGTTCATTTTGGTGCTTTTCCATATTAAATATGGTAAAATAACACATTCTAGTAGGGCATTTTAAGTTAATTTGAAAGTACAGTTTTATGTATTTGCTGTGTGTAACACATGGGAAACCTCTCTTTAAATTCTAAAGTGCTGTAACCTTTGCACACACCCTATGTTTTATTGTTTGTCCAGTATGTTAAACAAAAAGGACTTGTGTATTAAAAGTGCCATTTTACTTAGGAAATCAAACAAATGTGTGACAATACACAATTTTCAGTCTCTCAGTACTGTATTGAAGTACTCACATAATTAACTTTTATAGTCTGTGTATTAGTACTACATTAGAGATTGATCTTGTGATACAGTTGTGTTGAAATGATGTGGATATGGAGACACTGATACAGTAATTCCATAGTACATTAATATCCTGCTTTAAATACAAGCGATCTCCACCTCATTACCTCAAGCTTTACTGATTTAAACCTGTTATCTTGAAATAAAGCAGGTGTGAAATCTTGTTACAGGGTTTAACTCTCTTATATACTTTACTTATTTGTGTTGTTTCCCAGATCGGCTGTATTTCGCCACGTTAAGAAGCAAACCGAAGAGCACAGCAAACACACACTACTTCTGCACAGATGACGAGTTTGTGTACGAAAAGTAAGTGCGTTTTATTCCCTCCCCTCCCAGCCTACTCCTGCAGCCCTGAAACACTTACGCAACTGTATAATGGGATGTTTTCCCATCCAGTTGGAATTAGAAAGCAATGATGTTTTCCTCCCATTCCTCCTCGTTTACATAATGAAACTGGCAGTCCGTTTATACTGTTTCCTGCTGGGAGAGGAGAGCGTTTAAATGGCCTGAAGTTTCAGGCTTGTAATTAAAGTGTTTCAGTGCCTAATTGAGGCTGGCTTTCCAAATATCTGCCTTCTTTCATACTGAATGTACTCTGCAGTTCAGTGGTGTGTGTGTGTGTGTTTATAGCTTTTATGCAGACTTTGGGCCTCTCAACCTTGCTATGCTGTATCGCTACTGCTGTAAACTCAACAAGAAGCTGAAGGTGAGCCAGTCATATTTTTCTTTGTTGCTTTGTCATATACCTGCTTAAAAAAAGAATGTACTGTATGTGGTTACAGCAACGTGTGAAGTTTCCACTCACACCCTCTTCATTGTATGCGTATGTTATGTCAAAGGCATTCAAATGCATCACAGTGACATTTTATTTCAGCGCTGTGTGGGTTGTAGGGTAGGTTCCAATGCAAACAAGCTGTGAACTGGTATTCAAACTAGCACCAAAGAAGGTGCTCTTTCAAGGCCCCAGGTGTCAGTAAGACAGTGTGGTCTCCTTTAAACTATTTCTCCTCTGTAAATGGTGTGCTGGTGTAATTCTTCAGTATGGGGGCCTCTGCCAGCACCATGTAAGCCTTTCTGTTTTTAGCCTCTGACTCACCTGTCTCAAAGCTACGCTGGCACTTTCGCCTGGACACGGACACCGTCCTCAGGACACACTTGGCTGAGAGCCTCCAAGTTACTCAGCACTTTGTGTAGCCTCAGGCTCAACAATAATCACGACATGACCATTTGCTCAAAAGCAGCAAGTCTTAAAAGCCTGGTCGACTCTATTATGCGCTTCTGATTTCATGTGGGTCAACGGGGGAGAGGTGCAAGACTATATTGATGCAGTTGTAAGCAACTACATTGAGAGCAAACCTAAATATGCAATTTCTCTTAATTTTAGTTCTATTTATTTTGCATATTTGAGAGCAAATAATGCAAAAATAGATAATAGATCATTTGTGCTCAGGCCATTTTTAATGTTATTTCCAATATTTTAAATGCAGCAAATAGACACCATGCACTACATTTGCAGAAGTGTGGGCTCTATAGAGGATGTGGGCGTCTTTGCACTTTAATCAACGAAACGTGTCATTTGACCAGGGCCACCCAAACATTTGCATATGACTATACATTTCAAGCATGACACAGTGTCTGTAATGTTGAACCACATCAGTAACACCACTGGCAAATGTCAAACCTGAGAATGTGGTCCACTGTCACTTTGGTAGATGATCAACACATTGGACTGCATGTAGAACATTACAGTTTCATGTTTTGTTTTCTGTTTAAAAATCATTTATTGTTTAATAGGGAACAGCACAGACTCATTCTTCCTGTGAAATGTGGAGCAGTCAGTATTTCAGTCACTGCTGTGGCATGTTTTTTTTTTTTTTTAGGTACAATATGACTTATCTTAGGTACACTTACTACAATAAATATTTAAATCAGAAAACTTTATTGAGCCCAGAGGACATTGCTTAAGTAAAATCAGTTGACAGTTTTTAATAGAACTGTGAACACGTAGATGTCAATCAACCAACCTATGATTTATTTCATGACATTATTTGCCCTTGTTGTGATAAAATGACCCATGTATACTTACCATGGAGTGGGTAGTCAACCCTGGACTGCTGGCTTGTACTGTTTATTAAAAAAGGCTGAAATGTTCTTTCAGCTAGAGAATATTATAATAAATGCATCACTGCTCGTTTAGATTCAGGTTTATTGCTCCAAGTATGCTAGCAGTTTTTATTGGTGAGAACTCATGTGTTGTATGTAACTCACTACAACATCAGACAAGCACTTGAGACTATTAACACATACACAGAGAAAATTAGATCTATATGGGGAAAGATAAAATACAGGTATAAATTGGAAATTTAAAAAGGCCAGAGTATAAAAGGAGCCATAATAGGTGAATATCTACACGATTTGAGAAGCAACTTTTGTACATTTACCATCAGTTCGGGTGTAATCGGCTTGGTTGGATCACTTCTGCACCAAACCTCTATTCTGATTTATCCGCAACAAACAATTGTGGTGTGCAACAGGGTTTCTACAGTGCTTCCTCTTCAAAGTCTGCTGCTTCCAGTGGTGTCTGGCTCATGACCGGGGTTTGCTTGTCCCCAAGGATTTGTCAGAGAAGGATTAGACGAATGCCTGAGTGCTACTTTGGGCGCATTACTCAGACTAGGGGAGGGTCAGCGGCTGGGTCGAACATTCAGGAAAACGGGGTACTATGAGGTAAGCGAGTCTCTGGACAGATGTGACAGATGCTATTAGGGAAGTGCTTTATCTTGTTCACTCAAATCACCTTCATGTTGCCAGACCCACCCCTGAATGTCCATTACCTCCAGTGTAGTTTCAGTGGAGTTGGTGTAACCATAGGAATAAGTGAAACATAGCCATGGAAAAGCCAGATCCATGTCTGGATTTTTATCAAATCATATAATTCTGTTTGTCGTCAACTTGATTATGACAGCCGGGCAGTTAGAGAAGATGAGTCCTATTTAGATAACTTTGAAAGTAAGTGGGGGGGGAACAACACCTCAGTGATGAAATGGAAACTACACGTTGTCCACCCACCCTTTCTCTCTCTCTCTCTACTTGTGTGGGTGCTCAAGTGAGTGGGTTATTTACCGCCCTGGAGGTATCGCTCATCACAGTTTAGTGTTAATGTCAGTTAATTATCAAGCACATGATGGGTTGAATCAGCTGTTCACAGCGATGCTCTGGGCCTCAAGGACTTATCAGGATTCAAGATTCTTTGTCACATACACAGTCACAGAGGTACATCATGTAGTGAAATGTGAACTTCTAAACTCGTTGACATGTGGACATGCACAGTAAAAAAGGAATAAACGCAGTCTAGAGAGTAGAGCCCGACCGATAAAGGATTTTGAAGGCCGATACCGATACAAACATTTGTTGGTTTTCAAATCCGATATTCCGATATATTGGCCTATATATATATATATATATTTTTTTTTTTTTAAATTTCAGAAACATGCAACAAAACATTAACAGAACACAATTGAACACAATTCACCGATGATCTCACTCGCGGATAACTGGTTCTCTCTGCCCGGCTCTGGCTGCATCAGCAGGTTGCAGGATGTATGGCGCATTATACACGAGTGTTGCCAACAGGGACGGTGTAGAGTGCCCTCTGGTGGACAAACTATACAACGCCAACACTCATGACACGGTTGAAGGGTGTTTCGTCCGTTTTTATTTTATTTTTCAAATATTCATTTATCGACCATTATAAATGCCGATATCGATAGTTTGGAAAATGACTAATATCGGCCGATAATATCGGCCTGCCGATATATCGGTCGGGCTCTACTAGAGTGAATGTGATCATGCCATACCCATAGTTTTCTGATATATGAGAGAGAAGCAAATAGAAAAATAAAGGAGAGAGTGGTAGAGAAAGCCAAAAAAGAAAGAGGGATAGAAGAGGAAAATCAGAAAAGGAGAGACACTGTGCTAGAGAAAGCAAAAATGAGACATGAGAGGAAAGGGAGAGAGAGAAAAAGTGGTAGAGAGACGAGAGAGAAAAAGCAAGTGAGAAGTGAGAAATATTTCTGTTTGCCGTTTGTTAGAGGGATGTGTAGAGCGTATGTACCCAAATGCATAACTTTCAGTGAACACCACACTGGTCGTCTTCGGTCTGTGCTTTATTAGCTCTGAAAGTGGTTCCCAGCCCTGGTGCTGGAGCCCTGAGCAGAAAGGCTTTCCTATTTGGGCTCTCCTCATTGGTTAAACCTCCTGGCTTCAGTTTCCAATTACCCTAATTTAAGAGAAGGTCAGCATCTGGGGACAGAAGCCAACCCCAGGGGAGCTCCAAGTCCGCAGCGTCTTTAAAATCACAGAGTTGGTTTCTTCATCGTCATCTGTGGCCGTCTACCAAGCCTCAAATTGAGGGGTTGAAATAATCCCTGTTCTGTCTGTGTGTGTGTGTTCTGTTCTGTGTTTTCTGAAGCTGGCCAGGTGTAGTTACCTCATGTGTTCATGTTTCGGATTGTTGAAGGTAAAGTTCCTCCATCGGAAGCATGAAGCTCTGTGTTTTCTCTCCTTCCTATAAATTTATTTTACAAGTCCTAAACGCTCTCACACCGCACCCCATCCTCCCAGCCGCGTCTGTCTGCCACCGCCTTGTGTTCCTACCATTTACTCTGTGTCTCCATGGGGACGGCATTCTTTCTGACCCCTCGCTGGTATGGGCCTGCATGTGGAGGAAAAAAAAAACATAACAAAAGACAAGGAGGGAAGTGGAAGAGAGGAAAGGAGTGTGTTCCTATTGTCAGGGGAGCGCATGAGTAATGAAATTATAGTGCTTTAAAGTTACGTGTGTGGGTGTGTGGCTGGTTTATCAGAGCCAGTTTTTCCCTCCTTGCTGACTAGAGCTTTTTGTGGCCTTTAGGCGAGTGCTTTAAGTACAGGCTAGTAAACGCTGCTAAACTTGATATTAATTTTGTCCGGCTTCATCTCTTTTCGTTGGTTTGACTCTTAGGTGCTTTGATTCCTTTCTGACGGTCCATTTATCTCTTCACTAGCACCCGCTACCCTGCGCATGCCTCCAGCCCCGATTTGCTGTGAAATTACCTACTGAGCAACCATTTAACCTGTTTTTGTTTGTTGACGTACAGTTAAGAGATAAGAAAAGTCAGATCTTGCATTCTGTATTGATCTGATGCGATGGGAAGTGCTACTGCTGAGAGTTCTTTTTTTTTTTTTTTTAATCTGAAATTTGAGCTCTGCCACCCTAACATTCACCTTTCCACTTCACCTGAGCCAGCTAACCAAGCTCCTCAGGAGTCATAAGCTGTATGTGAAGCTCTACACTAGAGCAGGGTTTCTCAAATGTTTTTTCAGCTGGGGAAGCCTTCCAGGGGACACCACACACTCCCAAATCTTCAAATGTTAGACTCCTTAAGCAAATTCCTGGCTATTTAAATAACTTTCTGAGGTGTTTATCCGTAGGGCTGCATGATATAGGCAACAAATCGGGCATGCAGTTTTAAAGGACCCATATTAACCAGGTTTCTGGAATTAAAGAGGCGTAATGTCTAAAGACTGTCATAAACAATGTGTTTACTTTCCCCATCCAAACAGGCCATATATGGAAACTAACCTACAAAAGCAGCCTGATTTCAAATCATAAACTATCTCGGGTATCAAGAATCAGTACTAAAATGAGTGCTAGTTTCTGGCTGGACAAACGGTGCTGATATCTGTCTTTACAGACACTTTACGTTAATACATTCTAGCGCAGCCATGTTTTCTAACGGTTGGATTGGATCAGTTTTGGGGGGGATTTTCAGTGATCGTTCCTCTGGGCACAGTTTACCCTACTTTTTTGCCATACATCATGCACCCCACCTTAAGAACTATGGTTGTAGATAACTGAAATAGTTACCTAAGCACTGTTTGCTGAGTTTCCAGTGTAGCAAATAGTGATTAGGGGATCAACTGTTCTCTGTAAGTGTTTATATATAGAACAGGCCTGATCCCCTAATAACTACACTGGAAATATCAGGAACACCACATGGAACTCTGTCACGGGGAGCAGAAATCATCCCGTTATCACTGTTCTCTAATTTGGAGCACTATAGGATACTAGTTTAGGAAACAGAAGTTCAGATTAAAGTAAATGGTTTTATGCATTAATGTGCCCAACACTCAGCAACAGTAGCTGAATTGTGTTAATTGGATGAGTGCACTGGATCTTCTCCACTATGTTTTTGAACACCATTAGAACAGGCTCAGTGCAGTGAATAGACAAGGTTCAGAACCAAATGTAGGTTCTAAAGCACCAATTAATTATTTTTATTTAGGTTTTGCTAATTAGTTTCTTAACACTACGGATCTGCAAGAACACGCATGACTACTCGGACCTGTTATAGGCTAAACTTAAAAAAAAGGGAAAAAAGTCTTTCTGGATTGGATAAGAACTGAAATTCAAATGATACCCACCCGTACAGGGAGGGAGGAAGGTAGGGAGGTGATGACTCTGCCAGAACAAAACTGGATTAAATATTTGTTCTAGCTACCCCTGACCTAGTGATATTTTTTTCCCCCCTCCCTTTCCTGAATGGTCTCAATTTTACGCCAGCGCTGTGGATATTTGTCTGCCACATGTGCTGCGGTGGAGGAGCAGATGCCAAGAGGCCGTTTATGTTCAAATCCAGCACAGATTATACAGAAGCATTCGTTTCTGCCTGTTTGCTACTTGCATGATCAAAATTCAGAGCTTTCTGTCCCTCACACACGCACCTGCAGCCCACCTGCTACTCCCTCCCTGTTGTGCCCGAAGGCCCAGGTTTGCAGCAGCAGCTGGGGCAGATGCTGAAGCATCTGTCTGTGTCTCCCCAGTGTTTGCCGCGAGCTGTCCAGATGCACGCTCTGCTCAGTTAGCGGCTGCACATGTGAGCTCAGCATAAAAACAAAAGTGCTGAGTGCGTTTTAGGGACGTTCGTGGCTTTGTTAGCAGGGGCGGTTAAGAACGACAGATGTCGGGTACTCACTTCTCCAAGACGCCTAACCTGTCATAATAAGTGCTAATAATGAAATGTGTTTGCAGTGAAATCTACATTTGCATTAACCACTATGTGTAATCAACCAGGACTTTTTTATTAATGCTTTTTGTGCTCGTTTAGCTCTGAAATGCTAGTCACAGTGTTCTGTTTGCTGATGTTCATAATACATGTCTAAAATACTATTGTGTTGCCCTGCAGTCTTTCACACTGACCAGAAAGAGGATTGTGCACTACACCAGCTTTGACCAGCGTAAGAGGGCTAATGCTGCTGTCTTAATCGGTGCCTATGCTGTGAGTATCCAGTTTCCCTCCATTTTGCACAGAATCGATCTTTTCTCTTTCTCACTTGCTCTATTTCACTCTCTGTTATACACCCATTCAGACACATGCGTACATTTTATGTATAATACACACACACACACCAGTCATCCATAAATGAAGTGATCAACAACTAATTATCTTTTTGCAGTGGCACCTATCAAATGTGGGCTCTAGTAGGCAGCAAAATGAAGTCTGTTTTTTGAAGCTGATGTGTTGGAAACAAGGAAAAATCGGCCGCCATTAGGATTAGGGCTGCACGATATTTGGAAAACATGCGATAATGTTGAGTGTTGCGATGGCGATATCACATGCGATAACTGGGTAAAAACTTAGTGTTAATGTTTTTCTGCTTTGAATTTGCTGGTAACATCGACTCCAGACGCTGACTAGTCTATGCAGAAAAAAATTAGATGCAATACTTCCATTCCAACATGTCTTTTTTTTTTTTTTTAAAGAATTTACTTTAAAAATAATTTAAAATCTTAAATAAATGTAAACATAATTTTTATTATAGTAAGCTCCTAGTAAGTAAAAAATTGCAAAAGGAACAATCTATAACAGCAGCACAGAAGATGAAGAAAACTGCCCAGTTTATTTTTTTTTTTGCCCTCTTCTCTGTGGCACTGGGTGAAGAGCTTTGGAAAAACACCATTTATCAGCCAATAAATGCGACATGTATGTTTTTTTTGCGATATGTATATTTTTTTGCGGTATGTATATGTTGATATCTCGATGACGGTAAATTTGCGATATATTGTGCAGCCCTAATTAGGATCCATGTTACTTTTACAAGGACTTAAAGTGACTGATGACCGTGTCAGAGCATCTCCAGTACCGCAGGTCTTGTGAGGTGTTCTGGTATGTTTTGTATAGTACCTACTAAAAGTCATCCAAGGAAGGGCAAACTGTGAATCAGGGAGACGGTCATGGGCATCCAAGGCTCACTGATGTGGATTGGGAGTGAAGGCTGGCATCTGTCCCCGCATTGCTCTGGGCAATGTTCTGCCAGGGAACCTCAGGTCCTCCCTAAACACTGTTGCAGACCAATTTCATCATTACACGGCAAAGATGTTCCCTAATGCCAGTGGCATTTTTGTTCAGCAGTATATAATGCGCCACACGGCACACACCGTTCAGGAATGGTGTGTGAAACATTCGAGGTTCAAGGTGTTTACTTGGCCTCCAAAATTCCCAGATCTTAATCTGAACATCTGTGGCATGTGCTGAATAAACTAGTTCCATCTGTGGAGAACCCGCCCTGCAACTTACGGGACTTGAAGGACCTCTCAGTGCCAGATACCACAGCGTTGAATGGTTTTGTGTAGTCCATGCCTCCAAGAGGCAGCACTTCTTTAGGGCCCTACACGACAGGTGGTTTAATGACCTTTCTCATTGGTGTGTTTGTAGCTAGTTACAGTCAGGTCCATAAATATTGGGACATCGACACAATGCGAACATTTTTGGCTCTATACTCCACCACAATGGATATCAAATGAAACGAACAAGATGTGCTTTAACTGCAGAATGTCGGCTTTTATTTGAGGGTATTTACATCCAAATCAGTTGAACGGTGTAGGAATTACTACAGTTTGCATATGTGCCTCCCACTTGTTAAGGGACCAAAAGTAATGGGACAGAATAAGAACCTTAAATCAAACTTATACTTTTTAATACTTGGTTGCAAATCCTTTGCAGTCAATTACAGCCTGAAGTCTGGAACACATAGACATCACCAGATGTTGGGTTTCATCCCTGGTGATGCTCTGCCAGGCCTCTACTGCAACCGTCTTCAGCTCCTGCTTGTTCCTGGGGCATTTTCCCTCCAGGTTTGTCTTCAGCAAGTGAAATGCATGCTCAGCCGGATTCAGGTCAGGTGATTGACCCGGGAATTGCAAAACAATCCACTTCTTTTCCTTCAAAAACTCTTTGGTTGCTTTTGCTGTATGCTTTGGGTCATTGCCCATCTGCACTGTGAAGCGCCATCCAATGAGTTTTGAGGCATTTGGCTGAATATGAGCAGATGATATTGCACGAAACACTTCAGAATTCATCCTGCTGCTTTTGTCAGCGGTCACATCATCAATAAATACAAGAGAACCAGTTCCACTGGCAGCCATACATGCCCATGCCATGACCAGCACCATGCTTCACTGATGAGGTGGTATGCTTAGGATCATGAGCAGTTCCTTTCCATCTCCACACTCTTCTCTTTCCATCATTCTGGCACAAGTTGATCTTGGTCTCATCTGTCCATAGGATGTTGTTCCAGAACTGTGAAGGCTTTTTTTAGATGTCGTTTGGCAAACTCTAATCTGGCCTTCCTGTTTTTGGGGCTTGTGGTGAACCCTTTGTATTCACACTGGTGGAGTCTCCTCTTGATTGTTGACTTTGACACACATACACCTCCCTCCTGGAGAGTGTTCTTGATCTGGCCAACTGTTGTGAAGGGTGTTTTCTTCACCAGGGAAAGGATTC
>JBBPDE010000038.1:7446755-7460763 GCA_037974605.1 Nannopetersius ansorgii | reverse complement strand
TGTCATTATTTTACCATCACCAGTATTCAATAGAAACGCTTAGATGATGTGTGAGGCTTCAATGGTGTGTTTAAACTGTAAATAAAACATTATAAACATTGTGACCCCCTGCAGAACATCAGACTTCATTTCAAACCACTCTGTTTATATCTAGATTACACTGAAACGTAGAAAGATTGTACAATACGCCCCGATCCAAATCGATCCGATCTTCTGAAAGTAAAAAGTCCTTCAGAATGAAATATCTACACTATTGTTACTCATCATGAATCGCGGGTTACTGGACCCATATTGCTAAACTGAGCAACACAGATTAAAAAAATAAACCGAAAGGGGACTACTCTTACCTGCTGTGGCCTTAAATCCTTTTTTTTAAGACGTAGGGCAGCGTTGTTCACTGTAAAAGCATCAAGTGGACACTGCTCCGCCAGGTCAGTGCCCCACCGAGCACGGCAACAGAGATTTACTCAGCACAACCTTTGAGCTATTGATCAGTTTGGTCAGATCTACTGAACTGATCCATCCTGACTACTAACATACGAACAACATAAAGCAGAGCTAGAAAACAGACACTGCGATCAGATTTTAAACGAAGAACACAAACTCGAGGTCATCACTAAACCTCAGTTATTATAAGAGAAGGTCATAAATAGACATAAATCTGATGATTGATGTGTCCCACGTTTAGTTTTGAGCAGGTTTTGACCTTAAAATGCCCTTAATACGTTTTCATCCAATGATTTGTAAATTTCCCAAGAAATCTTATTTCATTAAGTGCAGGTCCTTGCACTGATCCCAGTTCAGTGTGGAACTGATTTCGAAGCATTACTTGTGTATAGCTTCAATAGTTTGCGCCCTAAACATTTCTCTGATACGTTGGAAGTATGCTGCTCAAAAGAATAAAGGGAACATTTAAACGACACAATGTAACTTTAAGTGAGTCACACATCTGTGAAATCACACTGTACACTCAGGAGGCAGCACTGATCGTCACTGAGAGTGGACTGTGAATCAGTGCTGCCTCCTAAGTGGACAGTGTGATTTCACAGATGTGTGACTCACTTAAAGTTACACTGTGTCGCTTAAGTGTTCCCTTTATTTTTTTGAGCAGTATATATATATACTCCCTGGAGGGTCTCTGAAATCTGCAGGAGCTGCTCAACTAGTGGAGAAAAGATCTGAAACTAAACCTGGTGGAATGGTGTTTTGCCACTATGCTGTCCAACCAACTGTGAGTCAGATCTGCACCGACTGGAGCTTTAAAAATGCTGATTACAAATCTTTTAAATATCTACTCTTCCATAATTTTTTACCTTCTTTTACGTCTTCTATACTTTTACTGTGTTTTATTCCATCCCTGTAATCCCAGCTTATAAACTCCAGTACTGTAAAAACAATCTTTTACCATCAACATTACATGTAAACATTCAGAAGACTTCACTGGTGGGGTTGAAATGGTTCCATTTGACTCCTGGTACCACCACAGTGAAGGACTATGAACCGGCCAGCTTCTGTAGACGAGAGGTCCTGTGATTAGTTTCCCTACACCAAAGCATTTCGCATCAAAATAATCCACCCGACTTCACATTTCGGCCAATTAATTATTGAATAATTTGGAAAAAAAATGTACAATTCTCCATTAAACTGTGAGTAAAGTGTCATTTCCTGACTGGTTTCGTCATTTGAAACATCCTAAACTGCGAGGGACTGACCACAGCTTCGCTAAAATACAGATGGTTCCTCTTTTGTTAACCACAAGAACCCGCTTTAGACTAGTTTTTGAAAGGACAGATCGGGTCTCATATTGGCGAACAGCCAGTCACCCCCAGAAACACTTTTTAGTCCAGGTTTGGGCTTGGGCTTAATCTGGACTGGCCCTCAAAGCCGAAGGAAAGGTAGTCGAGCAAAACCAACAATAAAAAATGCTTCACAATATCATTTAATCACAATCCCTGCCAGTACAGAATCATTGTTGCACATTAAGTTACACTTTTTAAATAATTTCACTTTTTTTTTTTCTAATTCAACCTTCCAGTCTGTCACCCTCCCCCTCCCCCCTCCTTTGAAGAAAAAAAAAAAAAAAAAGCAATTGTATTATACAAAAATGCAATCCAAAATTTCACACAGTGAATTCTTTAACGAAATGAAAAAAAAAAAAAAAGGTTTAACAGCTAAATCCACATTTGGAGAAATATAGTCCTAAACATTCCTTAATGGAGTATAATATAATAAAAAAAACCCTTATACTGTTATGTTGCAGTTAGTTTGTGTACCTTAATTTAAGCAATCTTATGCGCGAACTTGGGAGTAATCATCAAAAGCAATTACATTTCCCAAGGTTAGAATTCACAATTCAAATAACAATAATAATAATAATAATAATAAATGCAAGAACAGACCCACGTCACAAAAAAAACAAACAAAAATCAACAGGTAAGAGGAAGCAATGAACATGTTCAGCGTGAACAAAAAAGGAAAAAAAAAACAAACAAAAAAAAAACCAAAACACTCCCATCGGGACTCATAAATCATTTCAACAGTCCTACAGCGGTGTGTGTGGGTGCAAAACCTCTTTCTACTGCTAGAACTACTGCATACTGTCTGTTTAACAAGGCGCGTGTGCTCTGACGTGTCTGTGATGGGCCCTTCCTGACCCAACTGTGTAAAGAGTGAAAAGAAAACACACACACACACACAAACACACACTCCAATACTCATTCGCCCAACCGGACGTCCTCCCACCGAGCCGCCCACTTCGGACAATTTCGGTTCATCTCTCTCTTCCGTTTCCTTAAATCTATACATTAGTAGTTCGAAACAGGACTAAAAATCTCCAATCAATCAAAACTAGACATAAATGCGATCAACATTTACATTAATCGGGGAAAAAGGACGAACTCCAAGCAGAAACACTTGAGGCTTTTCACTGGGTGCGGATTATAAATAAGATGCATCGACACTTTCCGAGTAAAAAGAACTATTTGGTTCCCTTTTTTTTTTCTTTCCATTTTACACATAAGGTCTTCCTCCCACTGGCGGATGGGAGGATGCGTGTGGATGTTGCTTTGCAACAATAGGTAAAACAGCGAATCTTTAAACGACTGACAAACGCACTAATTCAGTAAAGGCCATAACTACAGCCCTTCTGAGAGAAAGACTAGTTTATCACTGCGTTTCATGCAAAGAAACTAATTCAAACCAGCCTGAAACAAAAGTAGTAGTAATAATAATGAAGATAATAACAGATCCACCACATAACACATAGAACTCACGCGGGCATGGCCTCCTCAAAACGACCCGTCTTATGAAAACGGCGCTTTCTGAGGAAACCGGACCCAGAACCAATGGCTTGTTCACAGTCACCCATCATGATCTCTTGGAAATAATACACATCATTGAGAGTCCCCCCCCCCCCCCCCCCACAGTACGACTGCAAACCCCAGTTACACCACTGTTTGGGATTTACCCCAGTAAACCTTCACTAAAAATGAAACTAGAAATGAAAATGATTCATTGGTGGCATTTGGACAATCATCATTTGAAATCAGATGGTTCCTCCATCGTTCCTGTTAACACCTGGGTTGCTTGGAACTCATGTGGCCACCACATGGGCCTCAATCTACTTTCACACTTCTGATATGTGACAGCAAATGGACACAGGTGGCCAAGCCGGGTGTGTATTCGTAACGTACTGTGATGCCTGGTGGAAAAAAAGTCATTTTCTACAGAAAAATGTAAAGGGAAATACAGTAGGTAACTCCACACACTCACACTCAGTCCTAGAAGGGGTGGCTGGACGTCTATACAGAAATTCACCATGTCTCTTCACACTTCCTCTGCTTAAAATGATCGAGAATACGATGGTATTATGACGACAGTCGGTAGATTTAATCAGAAAAGCGATGTAGGTCAGACGATTAATGCAATGCTGTATGTGCTTACACTCTAAAGTGTTAGGAGTTCAAATCCCTGTTGCAAGGCATGCAATGAAAACGCTGTAGAGTAAAAGTCGTGCAACTTGGAGTGCACTTGCAACGAACGGTCTACAAATCCCTGAATCTTGGTTGCAGAGAAAACAGGTGAGTATAAGCGGTTAATGGCATTCACACAGTCAATATTCATCCCACGCTCTGATGATGCAACTAAAAGGAGCAAGGCACGGGGTGTAGTTTGCCCTCAAGTACTGAAGAAAGCTGTTTTTTTTTTTGTTTTTTTTGCTCTACACGAATGTGCTGTTCTGGTAAAAAAAAAAAAATGTATAGAAGGTTCTTAAGAAGCTATTCTGCCATAATAAAGCCATACCATCAGCGGCTGTGAAACACAAACCTGTACTTGCACCTCTGCCACTGAACGTACATCGGCGATGAACCCAACAGATGCAATCTTTAAGACTGCTCAAATCGTCAAAAGCTCTTACACAAGCGGTAGTAACAGTTAAATAAAATTGTACACCAAATAGGTGTGTTATAGGATGCAGCAGAATGTCTCGAGAGACCATTAAACAGCGGCCGTTAAAACTGCATAAAGAAGTGAGCGCGAAGATAAAAGGTGAGTGCAGTGGGGGTACAGTGTGTCTGTAGGTGACCTGCACACAAAAACGGGTCTTTAATATGGCGCGGGTGAGTGTGACCGAGTCTATATGACCTCCACTGTCTAAGAATTCAGTGCCATGATCATCTGTACTACATCTGTTAAGAAAAACATCCCATTAACTACTGCGTTATTGCGTGTGCAACAGTAGCGGCCGCATTCTAAACCGAAACAGTTCTGTTTTGTTGCCAAAGATCCACGGTTATAATTTTGCATTGTACTGAACTCTTAAAAGAAAGTGTCAGAAAGGGTTCTTTGAGCGACGCCACAGAACAGTGTTTCTCAATTTGGGCCTCTAGGACCCCCAGAGGGTCCACACTTTCTCCCCCAAGGTTGAAGCAAAATCTAGACCCCCTGAGGAGCAGCCTGACACCCACAGAGAGGACTAAGGACTATTTTTACTTCACAGAGAACCATATCAGTAATTGAAAAGCATTCTAAAAAGGTATAAAGAACCTAAAAAGATGGAACTGTTCATTCAAAAGCTCTTCCTAGAAACCTTATGCGAAGCTTCTTTATGAGTCAGCTTCGCAGTCTAGTCCCGGACTACAGGACTAAAGGAAAATATAGTTCATAATTAATCCTTGTCTGGGAAAAAAAAGTGCCTATACGTTCAAAAAGTTCCTCACAGTCTCCACTGTTCTCTATAGAACCACACACTGAACACTACGCTGGATAGCATCTTGCAGAGAACCCTTTCAGATCATCTTTTTTTTTCAGAGTGGAAAGTGTAACCAATGTTCAGTAGGTTCACTGTGGACGAGATCAGATCAGCACCTAAAGATCAAGTGGTCTATTTTAGAGAAAACCACAGACAACCACCAAGTCATCTTCCACTTAGTCCTTTTCTCCTTTTGGTTCCTGTACGATTCATCAAAGAAAATCTGAATTGACCTAACCTTCCCGCTTACACCAAAACAGGGCCATCAATTAAATAAAATGAACACCTCAAGGGTCTATTAGTTTGGTTAGTTCAATAAGAAATGGAGAGGCTAAAACAGGAGGAAACCCACACCAGCAGGATCTCACTGCGCATATGTTTGGTACAAATTTCATGTATATGAACTTAAATCAAATGTTTGGTCCAAGTGTACGATTACTCGATTATCCGTTGGTCTAATCTCTATAACATAGTGACATCACATCGATTAATCAGTCAAAACATGTCTGGAGTCAGAAGTTTGCCTTTTCAGTTGGAGCTACGAGTGTAATATTACGAAGATTGTCAAAAAAGATTTTGGGCGACACTTTTCAAATGACCTTTTCTGCAACATTACCATAGTAGCTCCAGAGAAAAAAAAACAAAAAACTTCAGACCACAAACATACTTGCGGATCAGGGGGAAAATCGTGCAAATCAGATTTTTCTCTCTAAAAGGCAGGAACACCAAAAAGGAACAAAAGGAAATATGAATGCTTTTAGTTTTAGTGCACAAACGGGAAAATAATGCAAATAGTTCACCTGATATTGAGAGTTTATCATCCATGCTACAAAATCCACTTGCAATGAATGAAGTATGCAAGTGTAACACAAACATTCTCTGGTGAGAAATGCCCCATTAGTCGCTTAATCTGTAGATCTTGGTTGCTGCAGTTCTTAAATTCACAGTCATACATTCTGGAGAGTCAGAGCCTGTGTAACGAACGATGGGCAAGACTTTGGAAAGACTGCATGTTAGGTAGTTAGAAGTCACTTAGACCTCCTGACTCGAGTCACCAGGTAAATTGATGTCCTTTATGAGTGGAGTCATGGGATTTCCGTTTTTCCTGCACAAGGTGCACTAGATCCAAACCCCGTCGCTGCGGCCTCACTGGAGAAATCATTAACCTGCCAATCAAAACACTCGGCAACTTCACAGAAGTTAAAAAACAAAAATGACAAAGTCCTTTTCAGTTTGATCAGAGGTGATCCGAACAGTCATCTCACACTAGGTGCTACTGTACAGAACGATGTGTGCACTAAAAGAGCCAGTGTGTAAAACAAAGCAAACCGTTAAAGGGTTAAAAGGCCACACCAGAGCAGCACCTTAACCATAATGTTGGACCAACATTACAATTTTCTCTTTTCCTGAAGATCTGTATGTAGATCAAGGATTTCACTGATGAAGTGAAAACAGAATGTATAAACAATCATAAAACAGATTGTCTCCAACACATTTTGTCTCTTAGACTGTGTTTTTTTTTGTTTTTTTTAATTCCATCCTCAGGATGAAGCATGTAAATGTCACTGTTCAAAAAATACATTAAAGCTGAACGGTAGGTTAGTGTATGATTTAAAAAACAAAAACAAACAAAAAAAAAACAATAGCAACAGTAGGCTACGGAAGACCAGAGGCCTTTTCTGTGAGCTTTGTATTGGATCTGTTTCTGACCACCTCTGAACAAAAATGGCTAAGTTTTGGAGCCTGAGCCCCTGCAGTACAAAATAATCAAGGTACAACAAAAATTACACCAAAAACAAACAATCCAGGTAAATTTGGCCATGTTTCTCCAGGAAGGCCAGCAAGGCAGGTTAAGCAATCAGAGACCCTGGGGGTTAGTGAGACGGGGGGAAAAAAAAAAAGCTATGAAATGCAATGCCAAGACAAGAGCGAGCTTAAAACGATGCTTGTAAACCCGTAAAAATAGCACAGAATTCCACTAAAAAAGACAAAACTGTCTAACCAGTGACTGGAGGCATGCCTAGGCATTTGATACCAGGTGGAAATAATCAGTATTAAAGGTCATCCAAAAAAAAAAAACCTGTTTGAAAATGTGCTGAGGTGCAAGTTATTGTTTTAAAAAGCCAATGTGCATTAAATCTTTCCCCATCAGAAACACACCCATAATTATAGGTAGCACATCACCGCCATACTCTGAGCTATGAGGCTGCACCACCTCACATGAGTAGAGGAAGAGTCACATGCGTTTTCTCTAAGCAGCTCAAAGTAGCTACAGCCAGAAGATCTGAACGGTGTAAACTGATCACCTGAAATTATATATATATAAAAAAAAAAGCTATGCAAGCTCAACAATCCATATGGTAAATACACAGAATGCAGCCTGAGCTCATTGGTTCATGATGAGTTTGAAAGCCGAGATAGTGGATTTCTAATATTTAAATTATTATTACTCTGTAGACTTCAGTGAGGCCAAGTAAACACTTATATCGATAAAAGGTTTCTCAAATGCCCTGGTATCCAAGGCAATGAGAGAAATAGTTTGTCATAGAAAAAAAAAGAAAATTCATTCACAGAACAAAAAGAGGAAAAAGAGCGAATAAATGGCAGATACTGCTCATTCCTATAAAAAAAACCTGTAGGTCTGACTGTGTCAGTCTGTCCTGTTCGCGGACACCACCCACGTTTGCCTGATTATATGTTAGTGGTTGTTTTTATATCCAAATTTTCCTACATAGCCCTTATCTTGTGGAAAATGTGGAATGCTCAACATCCCAATACCGCGGTGGCAAAAACAGGTCACCCATAAGAGTAGGAGAATGTTGGATGGTGGGAGCACAAACGGGTGGTGTACGGTTGTCTTGGTGAGCCTGAAGTGAACGTGACAGAAGATGGGCTACAGGAATCTTCGTACAACGGGTGAGAGTGGTGCTATCGAGGCTTGAGACACGGGCGCGGTAAAGACCGCACCTGTCTCATGCAGCAGGTAGAGCAAGACAAAAAAACTGGCTAGGAACATGTGTGAACCACCCCATTCTTGGACAGGTCTGGGTTGCTGGACACCAGATCAGAGGAGAGGCTGAGTGAGGAGGCCTTGCTGGTCAGGGAGGACACGCTGCTGCTGCCCAAACCACAGTCCTGCATTACAGAACTCGACCCATTCGAGTTCTCGCTAAAAACAGAGAAAAAAATATCAAACGAATCAGATTGAGTCCAAGAAATGCTAACAATTTATTATGCTCAAAATGTTGGAGTACACAAGTCAGTGAAGTGATACATTCTCCACCCAGAGCCACTGCCTTGGGTCCCAATCCTATCTTGACACTTTTTACTGTCATCCAGGTCTACCTGAACACCTGACAACTTTTAAAAGATCTGAGGAATTTCAGAAGGATCCACAAAGTCTGTCCTACCTGAGGGCTATCTGGTGCTCCTCCCGCTGCAAACTGTGCTCACTCTGGCCGTTCTCACTGGCTGCTACCAGCTTGTACTTCATCCCAGGAGCGACATGGCCCTCCTGCAGCACAAAAATTAGATAAGCAACAGTACAGCTCTTTGATCAAATTAACTGGTGTGAAAGGCCTCTTCATGACTGTTGAGAAAGTTCTTTATTCTTTATAAGGCAGCTGGTGTGGTGTTGCCCCTGCAATGGAAAGGCTGCAGGTTTTGAACTGCTAGTGGCACCACTGAGGTACCCTGAACAGCCCACTGCTTCACTTGGTGAACGAAAGAACGTCGCACTCTGCACTGTGGTGTGTTCTTGCGTGACTATAAGGGGCCACTTTACTTTATTCACATTAGATTTGCCTGGATTGCTGGTTCTTTGTCTGAGCAAAGGGGTTTATAGTATTTGCTTGATTAGTGCAGACAAACTACATAGACAAAAAGTTAAGACAGCAACCTTGCAAAACCTCATACAGAGACAAATCAGGGTTCTGTCCCTGTGGGTTTGCTCACCAAGGCCATTTCCCGTGTCCTCATGCCGATCTCTCTCTCCACGTGGTGCAGCTCCAGGCTCAGCTGCTCGCTGGACACGCCGCTTGTTGACCACTCCACCGGAGCAGGCGGACAAGCCACCAAGCCCGGCTCCCGCTGCAGAGCCACTACGCTGTTGGAGCTCTGGATAAGGAGATATGGTGATCAGGCCAATAGTGTACAGTTTTTATAGAATATTGTTATACTGAAAAGTGTCTACTCTGTTAGTTATGTTGCTTCTACTTTCATCGCTTGTTCTGTCCACTTCGCTGTTGTTCCCACTTGTGGAAGTACTAAAAGGTTATCTTATCTTTTTCCCCTTGCAATTTTTGCTGCTACAGTAGCTGCTATGAAGTTGCCTAGCCAGTTACATAACTAGAGCTGGAAACTGTGGCAAGACCCTAAAGCATCGGCAAAACATTATTCCAAAAAGATGTTTTCTTTTCCTCCCAGACAAGTATAACTAAAAACAGCATATTGGGAAGATACAGAACTGCTCTTACCTCCATGGAGCGGGTCTGCTGGGTAATCTGTTGGTTGACTTGCTGAAGCTCCATCCTTAGCTGTTCCCTGTCTGAGGCAGCAGGGGGCAGACTGAACGACAGAGACAAGATCAATTAATTACACACTTTTACTGACAGTGGTGTCTCCAAGAGCACTAAAACAGGTAAACATCAACACTGTTTGATATATAAGAACGTATTACTTTGAACCTATATTTAGGTGACAGAGGTTCCTCGGAACGGCACTGAGGGCGACGTTGTATCTCAACTTAATTTTTAAACTGTAGATATCTTTAATGTCACAGAACAGAATCCTGTATCTTATATGAGAAGATCAGCACCACCTGCAGAGAAATCTAGTTAGGTGCTTCTGGTGGGTGTGGGGTGAGTGGATAGGTATGGGGACACAATGGCACTTACTATCCACAAAGAGGGCCCCAGATAAAAAAAAAAAAGGGCACTAGTGGTGTAATGCAAAAAGAACCTCACCGCTCACTGAAGTGGCCCTGAGACGTCATGGTTTGTTGGGGGTAGGGGGCTTCACTCCATCCTCCATGAGTTCCATAGCTATAATCAGCTGCACAGAGAAAAAAAAAAAACATACATCATATTGAAGCACTAAAACAAGTAACTCAAGCTACTATGGGAGGAAACCACAAAGTGCTACAAAGAACAGATAACCCAGTAGCTTTCAGTCATGCTAGACATTAACTTACATGCCATGTTAGTCGCGTTTGTACCTAATCAATACTTCAAAGGTTTTAAGGCCACGCAGGTTACCTGCAGAGGCAGCATGTTTGGCTGGAGGTCCTGGCATCAGGCCGGCAGGCTGGTACCCTGACTTGGACGTGCGGGAGATGGCTCCGAAGCGTGAAACAGTAGGCAGTGAGCCAAATGGAATTATGGGGTCGTCGTCTTTCACCTCAGGTGCCCTGCGCTGCAGCTCCAGGGTGGGATCTCTCAGGCCTTTTTCTACATTCTGCTAAGAATAAGAGCAACCGTTTACACCAACCTCGATTGAAAACGTCCGCCCTCAATATAAACACTCGCTTATTCATTTATTAATTACACAGAAACCTGTGTTTGCTCAACCGAAACAAATCAAAGGGTGATAAATATCACAACTCCTTTTAATTCTATGTGGCCTTTGGTCTGTCAACATGCCAGAAGAGGACAAACTCAACAGAGCAAACAAAAATAACCTTGTGCCTTGTGCTCCCACTCAAAATGATAATAACACAACAACCAGGTCAATAGGAGAGATAACTTCCTTCAGCTTGTTCAAATTCATTTTGAGGGCATCGGAGATTCAGAACCAGTATTTAACAAAAAAACAAAAAAAAAAACTCACCATTTCCATGTAGCCTGTAGCCATGCCCTCCTTGGATTTCATATCCTTGGTGCCAATGTAGGGGACGAAAGTGTCACATGACCATGGAGAGTATTGAGCAGTGCAATCTGGCTCTCTGAAGTTCTCAAATGCAGCGGAGTTCTCTTCCACGTACTGCTGAGAATTCAGGGCAACACACAGTTTAGGGTACGAAGTCGTTTCAACCACTCATCATAAAACAGCTCTGATCAGGCCTTGCTCTGCAGAACCCTGTGCCCAGAAACCCACGTTAACCCCGAGATCCCTTCTGGTCTCTTTACTGTTTATGCATTTTTTTTCTTTTCTAATATTTAAAGCATTAAACAATGTGTAATATCCTTCCCCCATACTCCCACCCCCAACCCCCAAGACGTGCCCGCTGCTGTATGCTTACATGCTTTTGGCCCCTGACCTCTTGCGTGTAACTGGGATCATAAGAGTGCATCAGGTTTGGAGAGGAGGCGAAGGGAGGAGGAGAAACGACTTTACGCTCCTCCAGCTGAGCCATGATCTCCTTCCTGCGGCGATGCAGGTCATCTAGGGTGGGCTGGGGCCGGGCGTAGGCACTCTGTGTACAGAAACCAGAGGATATTGTTTAACAGTGAAAAGAGCCAGGGACACTGAATTAGTTTTTTGTTTTAATACATTTATAAGACCACTATAGGTTGACAATGTAATTGCTTTAATTAGTACAATATGGAAGTACAGTGCCATCTGCAGTGCATTTTTGTACTTGCCCTGCTCTCACAGAAGAATAGTGTTCAGTTGAGTCAGGTGTGTTACTGCAGGCCAAAATGATCATTACATGCTGTCTGCAGCACCAGAATTTTATTACACTTAACAAATCAAGAAATTTAATATCTACAAATATCATACAACTATGCTGTAAACAGCTGAAAAGCAAACTGTGGTAACAGCATGTGTTCAAAACATGGAAAAAAAGAGAAAGTGGCTAACTGCTAACTCAAGTCCACATTTTAGTTAAACAGTAAATGATTTGGCAGTTAAATACAAAATACATACATTTTTTTTTACTTGGCACTAATTAACTTACAGTAAATTATTTACATTTAGTATTCATAGTCATAGTACTGACCCCAACAATTAGTATGAATTAGTATAAATAGTAATTAGTACCATTAGTATAAATAGTAATTAGTATCATTAGTATAAATATTATTTCTGTAGTTTTAAATTAACTTTCTTTTTTGACTTGTGTTGTTCTTGTCTGTGTGTGTCTGTGTGAAGGTTCAGTCGTAAATTAAGCTGGGATCAGTTTTCAGAAAACTGCACTTGCTGCTATCTGCATTAAACACGGGCTTCTCTAGTGCCAGGTTTCTCAACCATTGGGCAGCGCAAAGGCAAAGGCTTTTGAATGGGCCGCAAGTATAAAACGAAGACAGGCCACTGGTCCGCAATCGGTCCCAAAAAAACCTCTTTACGCGGTGATTAGTGTATTATTGGTGTATTATTACAACCTCTGCTATTTAACGGATGAGCCCTTTTCCCGAAAATTCTGAACAGAAGTTGACGAGACCTGTTGCTGTGTGTTTTCTGTGTCAGAAGAAAAATTCTTCTGACCGGGACGATGAGGATTGCTGAATTTAAATGCATAATATAAAATCCGGTATTCCATTATGTGTTGCTATTTGAAAATAAGTTTACATATTTTACTTCTTTGGCACATTAAACTTCAGAGTCTTAGCTTTGAAATGAGTCCAATAACTTTGTATGACAGAACTGGAATGTTTTAAACTTGGTGCTGTAAATTTCAAGATCGCCACCAAAATAAGGAGCTAATAGTGGGCCTCGGCAACATGTTGTGATGGGTAGGTGGGCCTTAATGCTGGCAAGTTTGAGAACCATTGCTCTAGCAGATGATTTTAGGTCTCACCCGGCTGTAAGACCTGCTCTGGCCAGGGTGGCTGTAGAGGTCAGCACCGTATCTGCCTCGTGATGAATCTGGAAGGTAGGAGGAGGCTGCTGCCGTTTGGGACTGTGGTGGTGGGGGCACATCCATGGGCGCTTGGCTCCGGTGCCCCAGCTCCTCGCGTGTGTAGGACGAGGCCGGCGGGTGACCTCCATAAGCTGGGCGGCGGCTCTCATGGTGTGGGTGGTAACCGTATCGAGGGTCAGAAGATGGGGTGGGGTACTGGCGTTCTGAAGCATAGGAAAGAGGATAGGTGTCGGGGTAGGGCGACAAGCCTGGGTCTGCTGGGGGTCCGGGGTTGCGGATGTAGCGAGGCATGTGTGGGTAAGTATATGAGTTCCCTGCAGAAATATAAAAAAAGACGTTACTCTATAAAATTATATAAATTAATTATGCTATAAAATGAGAAACGCATATATATCATAAAGAACAAACAACAAATGTTCTGCCTTCTTACCTGAAGGATACTGAGGGGTTTCGTATTGAGATGCAGACGGTGGTGGTCTTGAATCAGAGTAATAACCCTCAGGTGGGTGTGGAGGGTACTGAGGCATCTGTGGAATTCTGGAGACAGCAGAGATGTGTTTATGAGCAGCCAAGGCCTCCCTTGCTGTTCTAGCATGAGGGGGCACAGGCATCACCACCTTGGGCATAATGTCCGACCTGTTGAAAGCAAACAAACCCAGGAATAAACAAATGAACAGATAAACAAACCGGTAAATGCAAGAATGGGTCATTTTAAGACAACATAAAAAAAAAAAAACCACCACAACATTTAAAATGCCCTGTATAAACCTTCGTGCTGGGTGGTATATCGGCTCATTCTGAAACCTGTTTATTACTGTTTTATTAATTTCTCTTCTGTCGCAGTACGGGTTTAAACAGCCTAAAGAACGTTCGGAAAGAGATGCAACTGTTTTAGGGTTCATTTGGGCCCTGAGACATGTCAGATATACAGCATGCGGATTATAGGGCGTAAAATA
>JBBPDE010000038.1:7117361-7128748 GCA_037974605.1 Nannopetersius ansorgii | reverse complement strand
CAGGGAGAGACTGCCCCCTGTAGGTAGGGAATGGAAGTGGCTTTGGATAAAAGCGTCTGATAAATGCCGTAAATGTATCACTAGCAGAGACTGAACTGGTGTATTGCTGGATTCTTCCTGTACAGCGGTGAACAGTGCTGGTAATGATGGGTGTTCCTCTTCCCCTTTCAGATCATCGCAGCGCAGGAGGAGATGCTGAGGAAGGAGAGGGAGTTGGAGGAGGCCAGGAAAAAGCTGGCTCAGATCAGACAGCAGCAGTACAAGTTCCTGCCCAGCGAGCTTCGAGGGGACGAAGACTAAACGGCCGCCTTGTGTGTGAGAGTCTCTAGGTGTGTGTTTTTGTGACGCTGCTCACCGCGGCGTTTTGGAAACGGTGCGGCATTGAAGGTTTCCAACTTCCTTTATTGTTCTTTAAGACAAATCAAGCATAGCTAGGAACGGCACCAACCACAGGAGCTCTGAGGAAACAGCGGCTGACGGATTGTGACGGGACCCTTGAGGCCGGTTTCGGCTGCTGCTGGGTCGAGTGCTAAACGGGATCCTCTGACCTGAGGCAGGGCTACTATGTGCAAATTTCACCGAACACTTAATAAAATATCCAAAACTCTACATCTTACTCTGGAACGAACATGGCTGTAGAGTTTAGAGCCATCGTTACCGTGACGAAATAAGAGGCAGCTTAAGCCACATGGCTTGCCCTAAGACTGTTAGCTATAAATGCACAACGAAAAACGTTCTCTGTACCTTTAACTGATGATGTTTACTGATGGCATGAGAAATGCATCTATGCTGGATCTTCTGAGACTCCTCAGACTGATTGTATCCGACCCTGGGGATCATGGGAAATCCTCCAGTCTGACTGTAGCCTCTTCTCTGACCGGTGTGAATGTTAAAGCTGTAAATGTACGAAGCTTGGGGAACCTTTCCTATTCTTTTTGTAAGCACGAGAATAAATATGTGAAGAAACGCAACAGAACTGTACTGCAGAAAAGAGCCACTCGTGTGGGACTGTATCCTCAGCTCCTTTTTCTCCTTCTGTCCGTTTGACTGTTCGACTCCGAGTGTTAGAAGCTGTTGTTTTTATGTAGGAACAGCCATTTGTAGTTTACACTGAAAAAGAAACATCATCTTGGAACGTATATAAATGACTGGAATTGCTCAAGACCAGTGTTTTTGAGTCCTGCTCCCAGCACACAGCAGTGCCCAGCATTCTCCTGCCTAAATCTACCTGATCTGTGTTGCTGAAGGGAATACTCCAAACCGGCAGTGCTGTGGCTCGCCTAAACCCTGCTCAAGGCGTCATTCGCCAGAACTTCCCGCTCGCTAGAGAGTGGCGGTAATAGTGTCTCTTCCCCACTGTTACCATTTCTTTTTGCCTCAGAACGCTTCCCTAATTATTATGGAATGCCAGGAGTGCCAATATTAATTATATAAATGTCATTAAATACATCATTAAATGTGTCAATTGTTTAAAATGGGAAATACACTGATACATAATTACTTAAATGTGTCATTAAATCTTTATATAATTTAAATGTTTTTATTTCCAATTTTAAATAATTAATGCCACATTTATTTAAATGTTTTTATTTCCAATTTTAAATAATTAATGCCACATTTAATGATGTATTTAATCATTAAATGTGGCATTAATTATTTAAAATTGGAAATAAAAACATTTAAGTAATTATATAAAGATTTAATGACGCATTTAAGTAATTATGTATCAGTGTATTTCCCATTTTAAACAATTGACACATTTAATGATGTATTTAATGACGCATTTATATTGCAGTAATATTGGCACTCCTGGCATTCCATAAATTACGTCCCTGATTATCTTTCTGTTTTCAGTGTTTGCTGGGAATGGAATCCGTACAGACGCGTTCTGTTGACGGAAATGCAGTAAAAACCTGTGTATTTCTCACTCGGAGGCATTGAAAGTCATCTTGGCGACTGCTTCACTGCAGTACGTATATATATATATATGAACAGTCACACAGTAAAGGTATATAGCATTTATGCACACACTCCTGAATCTGCACAGGTTTGTACTCCATTCCTTGCGCATAATCCGTGACTCTTGTCAAATTCTAGATCCTTGGTATTCGTGTCTAATGTGAAGCTAATCTGAGTGACGGTCTTTTTGACGGCATGTCCAACTCTGTCTCGTCTTTGAAGCGTTTTCGGTGGCGAGTCCGCAGTGTCTCTGGTGATCATATGGAAGCTGGTCCTGGAAAAGGAACTTTTAAAAAGGAACTGCCTCCTGGAAAAGAATTTCACTGGACAATGAGGAAACCCGGGAAGGGAGTCGTTATTCGACTCCAGACGCATCGACACTTTTTACTGAACAGGAAAACAAAATAACTTCATTTTTGATTTTGAGTGTCTACTGTTTATCAGAGTGGGATAGTTGCAATTGTACTCAAATGAAGTGACGGAACTGAAGTGATGTATGTGAATGATTTATCTGGCTGCAGGAAAAACTTGTTTTCGCTGCAAATAAAGGATTTCTAAAACGCCTTTTCTGGTTTCCCATTCGGTTTTCTGCACACCAGGGTTAGTCTTATACTGCTCTGTCGTCAGTTTAATAAAGATACGTCTGTTTAATGCCACAACACGCTTAACTGGCGACGTGCCGGAGCTTCGGTCCGCTTGTGAAGAAGATCGCACGACTGGAAATAGTGCTCTCCTGAAAACTGCGCTTTGCGGGACTACAGGAAATGGAGATATGACACAGGTCGTTAGTGGCTTGTCTTTATAATGGAGAGAAATAAAAACGAAGAGAACATTTCTGTGTAGATGCATCACCGCGACCGCAAGTAAAACCAGATCCTGTGGCCTGTGGCTTCTCTGAGAACTGAAATTCTGCGCCATTCGGCTTATCTTTCACAGATGGATGTTGGTAAAGCAGTTCAACAGTTTTGGAAATCCCTCATTTTTTTAATTCATATTAAACTATGTTTAGTTTAATATGAATTTTAGTCCCTGTTTTTCCAGCTCAAAATGGCCTTAAGCTGGTCACTTGGATCGGGTGTGTTGGGGTCGTAATGAAATCTTCAGGGATTTTGAGTAATGTATATATTTCCAGGAGTTCAGGGCTGAAGGGCAATAGCCTGCCAGCGATATTGGAGAAAGCCTGAATTCAGCTGAAAAGGGAGCCCCAGTGGTCAGGGACTCTGTCTCTTTAAGATTCTCCTTTTGGCCGAGCCCTCGCTGGCATGCCTGAGTCAGCACTGTCCAGCTATAGCAGGCGGGACGGGGAGACGGGGTGGGGCAGGGGGTGCTAAATCGGGCGTCCCGAGGATGAGATCTTCTAAAATGTAGCAGTGCTCTGTTATTAGTGTTTCCCACAGCCCTAAACTTTAGTTTATGATGTGCTCCTTGACTCTAAATTAATCTGATTTATTTCGATACAAGTGCAGAATTAAAGGCAGAGAAATGTACACCATGTCAACGCTCTTGCTGCCTTTATATATAAATAATTTACATTTTAGGTGTTTTAGATATATATCCTGCTTGCTTCTACACTACAATGACAAAAGTTTTGGGACACCTGACCATTACACCATAAGGGACCTAATGGTATTGGATTCAAACCCCCCCTATTGCACCATCCACTCTCGGAAAGCTTTCCACGAGAATTTCTGAGGGAATTTGTTCCTGTTTGTTATGTAAAGCATTGATGAGGTCAGAAACTGATGCTGGACAAGAAGGCTCCCCATCTCAGCTCAAGTTCATCCCGAAGGTGTTCAGGTTAGGGCTCTGTGCTGCCAGTCATGTTCTTCCATATCCGAACTCCTCCAGCATGTCTTTGCTGACCTCGCTTTGTGCACTGGGCCACAGTCCTGCTGGGATGGAGATGGTTCTCCCCCCAAACTGGGTCCACAAAATTGGAAGCGTGGCGTTACTGAAGCATTCACTGCAAATAAAAGGTGTTGTCCCAATACTTTTGTCAATACTGTGTACACTGTAATTACTGAGTTCGGGTATTTAAGCCACACTTTTATACACCTGTTAGCAATAACAATGCAGCACAGACCAACACCGCCGGAGGAACATCCACGGACGGTCATGTGACTCGGTCAGAGGACTGACCCTTTGCCACGAGTCGGTGTGTGACATGTCTGCTGTGTTTGATCTGCCCTGGCCAACTGTAAGTGCTAGATGTGAAATGGAAGCATTTGGTAGCAACATCCTCTCACCATGAGAGCTGAAAACTGCAGTGGGTGTCGTGCCAGAACTGTGTGTAAGGAGCTAAAATGGGTTTCTATGGCCAGGCTGCTGTACAAGTCCAATATCAGTATCATCAGCTGGAGAGGTGTGGAATGTGTTCACTCTCTGTGCCCCTGAAACCTCCGAGAGTGTGAAATGTACCGGGCATACTAAATAATAATAATAATAAATAATAATAATAAATAATGATAATAATAAATAATAATAATAATGATAATAATAGTAATAATAACAATAATAATAATAAAATAGTAATAATAATAATAATAATAATAATAATAATAATAATAATGATAATAGTAATAACAATAATAATAAAATAGTAATAATAATAATAATAATAATAATAATCCAGTTTGGAATTATTTAGTAAATAATTTAACAAAACATTGAAATCCCTTGTATTTGATTTGTTACTGTGGAGTATTATGTAAAGATTATACTGTAGAGGATTAAAGAGTCAATCATTAAATGAGGACAACTTGAAGAGGTCTGAAAAAAGAGAGAAATAAAGACTAGAAATAAGTAATAAATTATATAGGCTATTTAATAGGGGTGTCAAATCAACGCATTTATTTCCATCAATTAATCACAGAAACAATAACGCGCTAATTAATCGCACCATGTGACTTGGAGCACAAGGCCCCCCTCTGGTCACAGGTGCAGTGTAGGATGAACACAGGAAGGCATTGCTTGGTAATACTGATCTGCAATTCAGGCAATGAGGATCACATGTAAAATATCATCTTAACGCTAATCGCTTATGAGTGCCTGAACAATCAACACGCATAATCCCCCCACTGTTCAAAATTACTCGTTTCTCTCTCCCCTCCCCCCATGCATCCCCCTCGCATTAAAATTGCTTCCGGCCCCTGGTTTAGGAGCAGACCTGGTGCCTGGTGGTCTGAGCCAGAACAGCCCGGATCACAGGCTTGAGGTCCCTGGTATATTAGCGGCCGACTTTTAAAAATCTTTAAAAATCTTTAATCCTTTCAGTTTTTGATTGTGACCGTTACGAACAGTTTAAAAAGGTTTTGCTGTAAATACTTTTACCACAGAAATGTGTGCGATTTCATTTAGATTAATTAATCAGAGAGCTTGTAATTAATTGGAGTATTTTTTAATCGCTTGACACCCCTAATGTTTAAATGAACATTACAAATGTAAACGATCCTTTACACGAGTTTACAAGTAAGAAAGAGGAATCTTGGTTTGGTGGATGCTCGGAGAATGCAACTTAATGCGTGGTACCAACAGAGAAATTAGGTAGAGGAGGCATAATGGGCTGTTTTCCAGGCTTTGCGCTCGGTCCCTTGCTTCCAGAGAAGTCTAATGGTAATGCTACAGCATCCACAGAACTTTTATACAAGTATATGCTTTCAGCATGGGTGGAGGTGGTGCAGTGGGTAGGATACTTGCCTCTAGACCAAGTATCTCTAGAGGTCATGGGTTCGAGTCCTACCTCCAGCACACTACCAATGGGTAGCAAGACCCTTAAACCAAGTTGCTCCAGGGAGACTGTCTCCTGTAGGTAGGGAATGGAAGTCGCTTTGGATAAAAGCGTCTGATAAATGCCGTAAATGTCCAGTTTCTTAAAAATGTCCAGCATGGGGAAGCGTGACTTTGCCCCTGTTCACAAAGTGCGCTCCATAAAGACGTGGTTTGATCAGTTCCGTGTGGAGGAACTCCAGAACTGAACACCTTTGTGATGAACTGGGCCTACTTTTGTCAGCATCACCCTGAGATATGCCAACAATGACGATCAAAGCTCTGTAGCATTCAGAGAAAGCTGAGCTCGGCCTAACACCATTCATGGGGTCCAAAGGCCAGGCATGAGCAGAGTGGTGAGGGGCTTCTTCAGGATCGGCGGGGATTTTCTCTAAGCGTTTTCAAGCTCTGTGTCCACTTCCACTGCATGTGAGTGAATGTGTGGAAAAACCTGATACTTTTTTTTTAGCCTTTTTGCAATATAAAGAGAGTCGGACATCCAATCTCATAATCAGCAAGTTTTTTTTTTTTAATTCGATCGTGAATTAGATTCCTCGGCTGAAGTTTATGGCAGTATATAAGGCAAAAGATATTTTTAAGTCCACTAGCTGCTCTACAGCCAACAGGCTCCTCAGGCTGCCCTGACACAAGGTAATGGAGTGCTTCTGCTCAGTCTTGCTGACGGGCCTGCTCTGAAGAGAGAGAGAGTGGCAGGTGCTGCTCTGAGGAGACGCGGCCCAAAAATAGCCCCGACCCGTAACGCAAGAAGCCCGTCCAGCGTGAGCGAAGACGGAAATACATTAAAGCACGCTTTCTCCCGAAGCTTTTCACTTTTCTGCTCTAATCGACGGCTCTAATTCGCGTTCTGTGGTTTCAGACCGACGCGCTGACCACCAGCAGTGTGTCCGGCTGGCCGACGGCCAGCCGGACACACTGCTGGTGATCAGCGCGTCGGTCTGAAACCACAGAAAGCGACTTAGAGCAGTCACTTAGAGCAGTCACCTGGGACTCGCTTAAAGCAGCAGTTCGTGTGTAATCAACCGATTTTAGAGAGCCAAGAGCACAGGCTGTCCGGACTGAGGGCAGGGGTGTAATTAATTCCGTAGCCCGCTTCCCCTGCGGCCCGCCGGAGTTAAGCTGCTAACGAAGTTCGATGAGAGTGTTGACATAGCCGTAGTGTGGTTCATATGGTGATCGATGCCCAAGGGCCTTACTTAAAGCCCTTTCTCTCATTCCGTACTGGTTCACACACTGAGAGAATCGCAAGCGCGCAGCTCCCGAATGAGGTCACAGTGAATTACCTGAACATCTCGCCTGCGGGGGAGTCGCGCTGGCACAATGAGACACTAAGACTCATCTCGAATGTCTAGTATTAACAGCCACAAACACCCAAACACATCCGAGTAATAAAGCTCCATGTACACTGATACGCGGCAGTGATAATTCAAAATGTCTACAGGCTACAAAAATACTTCCCCGCGAGTCGTTTTAAATATATATCAACATACTACAGGATGTGATTTTTATTTTAAGTGTACAGGGCGGCATCTGGGTTCATTTCGAAGTCCCCTTTTGGCACGACGCCTAATTAAAGTCTAAATGTTTAATTGCGCGTTCGTCGCAATTTAGCGTGAATGAGTGTTATGCAATTGCAGATGGGAATTTAGCGGTGCCTGCGTTCTCCCTACGTGGGGTTGCGAGTGGGGTGGGGGTGTGAGAGTGGGGGTAGAAATAGGAGCAGGACGCCTTGAGGTGAGGGGGGTGAGGGGGGGGGGGGTGAGGGGGTGCGTCTTGGCCCCTTGCATCCCATATATAGTTATATTGGCGGTCAAATGTCCCGGCGCAGCGAATCGCCGAGCGCCTCCTTAAAAAAAACGAGGAACCCGCAGGAGCCGTGCCCAAAAAAGTATTGGGTGTCCTGCAGGAACTCGGTAGCCGTGTGCGAAGGCACATATTTGACAGCTCCCGGGCAAGAGTGGGCTCGCACTCCAGCTCAGCGTTCGGCTCGGCACACACACACCCTCCTCGCCTCTCTCCAACCAGTTGAAATCCCCAGTGTCATTCAGAGCGGCCGCCTGAACCATAATCAGCCATGGATGCCATCAAGAAGAAGATGCAGATGCTCAAGCTCGACAAGGAGAATGCCTTGGACAGAGCAGAGCAGGCCGAGGGAGACAAGAAGGCAGCAGAGGACAGGAGCAAGCAGGTCTGCACCTTCACTGCATTCTCTCTGGGCACCCCCGCACTCGGCCTCGGGGCACAGGAGATGAGCCGCTCTGCTTATTTTTGTCATTTCTGGGGTTTATCACAATGTTCTGCTGAATGTTCTAGAAGGCGGTTTCTGCAGAGTTCGCTGTTCCACTGTAATGTCATATGTAGACTAATATTAGCCCGCGGCACAAGTTCTGCACGGAGGGAAAGAGTGACTGAGTGATGTCATGCATGACTTGGATACTAAATGAGTGAATGTGTAATCTCTATTGCGCGTTATGGACATAAAGGACGTATACCCTGCATGACTTGAGTAATAATATCAAGAGTGTATATAAGCTTAAACAGAACCGTAGCGTGGATGAGTGCCTTTCTAAGCGCCGTGTGTTTTTTTTTCTTCCTGATTTTGCGCGCCGTGTGAATGCACCCCTCAGCTGGAGGATGACCTGGTCGCACTGCAGAAGAAACTGAAGGCAACTGAGGACGAGTTGGACAAATACTCCGAGGCTCTGAAGGATGCGCAGGAGAAACTGGAACTGGCTGAGAAGAAAGCCACGGATGTAAGTGAATGCATTTTAAACAAGGAAACTACCTCACCTGCACCATCACCTCTCCACAACCACCACCCTCCACATCGCACCTATCACCAGCACCACCACCCTCCACATCGCACCTATCACCAGCACCACCACCCTCCACATCACACCTATCACCAGCACCACCACCCTCCACATCGCACCTATCACCAGCACCACCACCATCCTCCACATCACACCTATCACCAGCACCACCACCCTCCACATCGCACCTATCACCAGCACCACCACCCTCCACATCACACCTATCACCAGCACCACCACCCTCCACATCGCACCTATCACCAGCACCACCACCATCCTCCACATCACACCTATCACCAGCACCACCACCCTCCACATCGCACCTATCACCAGCACCACCACCCTCCACATCACACCCGTTACCCGCACCATCACCGACACATCTGGCAAAATATTGTGATGTAATAAACACACCCCTTTTGACTGTCCCGGAACGCACCCAGTAAATTATTCTGCCGTTTTCCCCAGTTTTCTGGGATCAGTATCAGGTGACAGTTGATAGTCGCGCCCGTGAATGTGGATATCAAGATGCAACAGGAGAAACTGTGCTGCTAAATGTGCAGTTCTGTTAGTGTTAAATTTAGCGCAGTGCTTTATAAGGCATCAGTTCTTGGTAGGGTCGACTGTGGCCCCTATAAGCCATGTGTGCACGTGTAGAATTTCAGCTCACTTTCTCTGAATACAGGAACCTGCTTTAGACTACTTCAGCGCATTGTTCAGCACAGAGACACGCAGCCCACCAGGGTCCAAATAAAGCCAGTCTCTGCTCATAGCCTCGAGAATTCACCTGTTTTCACCCGCATTTACAGTCTAACCATTCAGACTAATGGAAGACGCAGAAACGAGACACTTACTCTGAAGTACTGAAGTACCCACTGTATAACAGCACGCGCACACACACGAGGCCACTAGATGGAGATGCGAACTCATAAACTGGCTCAGAACTAATCACGCCTGCTGTATTTAGAGTAAACAATTACGTACCTCTAAAGATTCCATAAGGCTACAACACGAGAAGAAGGAGAAAATTCTAATATGATATAGTCATCTTGTGTGTGTTACGTCATCATATCACGATAATGTCTCCTTCCCCAGAAACACTATTCAATTCATTTTTATCAAACTCAGCAGATGCGTTTGTACAAAGTGTAACGAGTTAATTTCAAGCTTCAACAGAAATCTGTTATCCAGTAGATACTGGTCACTCGTGGAAAACAGCGTTCCCTCTCACTGACTGGCCGTTCAGCGCCAATGCGGGTGGGAAACAATCGCTTCCGGTACTGAGTGCACCTCATCTGAGGCAGCATCCTCCGGGCCGAGCCATCCACCGAGCACCCGCCTGAGGCAGAACCGCGGTCCGGGATGGCTGGGGCCTCATATCTCGAAGCGGTCAGAAAGAAAATCAAATCTTTGCAAGAGCTGACGGACGACGCCGAAAGCAGAAGCGCCCGGTTGCAAGAGGAGCTCGCGGCCGAGCGCGCGGCCAGAGAAGCGGTTAATCTCGAGCTAAAGCCTTTAAATCCTCGAGCGGACTGTCTGTCCGGCACGCGCTCCGTGGGTGGGGGATAGGAGAAAATACTAAACACAGTCCCATTCAGAAGTGCTTTAATGTTTACTGACGAACCTACAGACCGAGCATTTCTGCGGTTCTGGTTAAAAAAATCACTAAAAGTATAGCAGTGTGAGCGAGGACTCAGGTAGCAGTGTGCAGATCCCTGTGGACGACTACAGAAGTTCCTCCGAAAACAGTAGGATACTGTAAGCTAACCTCTCAAAATTGACATGTAATACATATGGAGGAGCTCACAGGCAAAACGATGAAAAAGAGCGGAGCTCCTCGCAGCAGTCCTGCTGTAGGAAGCCTGTAGAGTGGACCAGAAGGCCACTGGTGCCACGCACCGTTTAAAAATCACCTCTTTTCTAACATGGGCCTTAATTAATAGTAGTTTGTTCTATACTTCGGTTTCTAGATCTGTGTCTGTGGGAGTTTGGGCTTATTCTTGCTGTTCTGTGTCTAGGCTGAGGGCGATGTGGCTTCCCTGAACAGACGTATCCAGCTGGTTGAGGAGGAGTTGGATCGTGCCCAGGAGCGTCTGGCCACCGCCCTGCAGAAGCTGGAGGAGGCTGAGAAGGCTGCTGATGAGAGCGAGAGGTTCGTCTTTGTTCTGTGATTGTCACATAGAGTCGAATGGGCTGCCCGAGTCCCGTGGCTGATTATATTGCATGTTTCACTGGTTCTCAGAGGCATGAAGGTCATTGAGAACAGAGCCCTCAAGGATGAGGAGAAGATGGAGATCCAGGAGATCCAGCTGAAGGAGGCCAAGCACATTGCTGAGGAGGCTGACCGCAAGTACGAGGAGGTGAGTTCGTTTTCCCCCTTTTATTTTTTACTTTACATTACTTTTGTTTCTGAATCTGTGACACACTCACGCGGCGCTGCGTGTTTGTGTGCAGGTCGCACGTAAGCTGGTGATCGTTGAGGGTGAGCTGGAGCGCACAGAGGAGCGCGCTGAGCTTAATGAGAGGTAACACTCACTGCACTACAATTCCTGGAAAAACAATGTCATTTTGTCTTTGTAATTATCGCAGTAGTGCTGCGGGGCTAATGTTGCTAACACACACAGATAGTTACCCAAAATAAATTCCACAAATGCTTCCACAAAACGTCCTTCAGCTGCATCCAGCTCTTCTGTAACTGCCACAGCATGATTCATGACTCAGTATGACTTTATGTATTGTGTATATTTTTTTCCAGAGCCGTTTCCTTAACCCTCCTGTTCTCCTTGGGGTCAATTTGACCCCTTTCAATGTTTATCACTCAAAAATGAATAG
>JBBPDE010000038.1:7084228-7099078 GCA_037974605.1 Nannopetersius ansorgii | reverse complement strand
CACACACACACACACACACACACACACACACACACACACACACACACACACACACACACACACACACACACTCAGGTACACTGTCTACAAATGCTTGAGGGAGCATGCTAGCACACACAAAAAATGGGTTACAACACACAAGCATGCACAGTCACACACACACACACACACACACACACATTCATGAACTCTCAGGTGTTTACTTCCACTCCAGGGACCAGCTGTTTTTTTACTGCTCTGTTATGTTAGTGTACATATGAATCAGAGGGTCTTTCAAAACGTTTATCTGGATTAATAAGGGGTCTGTCCCTATTAATTCCAAGTTACAGTATCTTCTTTTCTGGGAAGGGCTTTACACTAGATGTGGGAACATTGCTGTAAGGATTTGACTGCAGCCACAAGAGCAGTAAGGTTGTCAAGCTCCAACCTTGATGATTAGTTCTGGATCCCAAACACGACTCATTCACAGGTGCTGGATGGAGCACTGTTCCACTGTTCCACCGCCCAGTGCTGGGAGGCCAACTAACTGACACTTAGCACTGAGCATGGACACCACAGGCTCCTACTATAGGCTTTGCTTCTGTACATTAATGTAAAAATAAATATGATGTGTGTATTTGCTTAACCACTTTCAAACCTCTCCTCGAAGAAGCCCAGATTACTAGTTCAATAAATATTTCATTCATATATATATATATATATACATAATATAATGGATTTTGAAGTGAAATGTAGCAATATAAGATGTAAGTGCAGTTTAATGGATGCAAAAGTTTATGTATTAGTTTCATCAAAATAATCCCCCTTGCTTTAATCCCACCAGCACAAATTCGCTGCATCCTTTTCAGAAATTATTGGAAATAACTTTTGTCTAAAAAGTTTCAGAAAAAAGCAGCAAACAGCTCTGTCTTATTTATTGGATCCTCATCTCGAACTTGTCAGTTCAGCTGAATAGGAGAAAGATCTGCAGACCGGGGAGGCAAAGTCATGATTCTCTAAACTTTTTGCTTTTCTTTGGACTTTTCTTTTCTTTTCTTTTCTTTGGATTTTGCCGCAATTGTGAAGAATGCTTGGGATCATTATCCTGAGCAACAGAATTTCGTTCAATAATACGTAAACCAGGCGAAATTGTGTGATGTTTGAGAAGTGATACTTTTTTAATGATAAACAAAAAAGTGAATGTCAGTCACTAAAGACAGAACTGATATGTCTCTTCAAAACCAAGTTTGAGGCTAAATAATGTGCTACTACAGTCTACGAAATATTGGAAACCAGTTAGTTACATTTGTTTTATGGATTCTTGATGTTTTCTTTTAATACATTTTGGAAAAAGCAGCATATCATTTATTTACAAAAATACAGAGGGTGGGCCCAATTATCTGTCCTGTGTGGATGCATTTATATATACATACATATGTATATATATATATTAAACATAGATTGTGACACAGTTTATATTTTTATTTATTAAAGATTTTATGAAAACTCAGCAAAGGAACAGAAATTGCACATAGAAATTACCGCATTTAATTGTGCTCTTTGTTGGGTATGGCATTTGGGTGCCATACACATGACTGCATTCATCACTCCGTAGTCTTCACATAATGCCCTTAATGCCTTCCTGCTTGTGCAGGTCATGGAATAAATGGTGTCAAACTGCTGCACATAATAAAATGTGTTACATCAACACAGCGCTTGCCAAAGGAAGCAAATACACAGCAATTATGCCGATGAAATATTTTTTATTTAATCGTTGACACATTTGAACCATTTCTTTGGGGCGTATGTAAACTTTTACATTTTTTCAGCATACGTCACCTGTTTTTTATGTATCAAAAATACTTTTTCTTGGGGCAAACGTCCAACGTACATTTACTAAAATGAAAAAGGTGATGAATGACATAAGCACCTTGATATCTAGACTCAGGCCTGACCTTTAATGTGGCGATTGTTTGTTGTCTCTTCTTCATGTTCCAGGGACAAATGAGTGGTGTTGGTTCCAAAGTTGCTACAAAGGCACAACAAACTGCAACTTCACACCAATTTGTGTGTTAAGTGGCAATTCAAAAAGTCATTTCCCCTCAAGGAAACACTTGCCTCTGAGTTACATCTTGACAAGCTCTCTGAGCGCACTCTGCATCCTATAATTCCAGCTGCACAGGTCTGCAGGCGCTTTTGTTTCAAAATTGACCCTCTTGTGCTCTGGGTGCTCTGTGAGCTGCCTTCTCAAGAGGCCTTATTTTCAGAGTCAACTGTTGATGGAGCCTGAGTAAGAAGGATGGATGCAACCAGGCATTTTCAGATCATATACTGCCCCCCTGTGGAGGAGGGACGAGCCAACATCAAAGCACACCTGCTGAAGACACGCATTCAGAACCAGAATCAATATCAGAAACCTCTATTGATCCCGGAGGAAATTGCTTATGAAATGACACAGATACACAAAGACAGGAACAATATAACACATAAAGTCTAAATAAAATCTAAATAAGAATCGTTGGGGAAAAAGCTCAATATGAAAATCCACTATAAAATATCCAGAAATGCTGGGTATTAATACTACAAATAAGTAACACAGTTTAGTGAAATCTACCGACACAAACTTACACTCCTATGTTCTAAATGCTCTTTTTGGTTTTAAAGTGTTCAAAATCAACAGAGTCACTTATGCGGCTTTAATTTACTGCTTTTATCTTTTACATTCCATTCATTTGGCAGAGGCGTTTATCCCAAGTGACTTTCTATACTAGGAAACACTCCTAGTACTTTCAGGACAGTGTGTGAACCAGAGGAGAGAGCTAAGTCCTAAAATCTTTCTGTGGGTGTAGTGCAAGAAGATTGATAGATCTTTAGGAGAGGAGATGCTCTCAGAACAGAGGAGTCTTCAGGAGGTTTTTGAAGAAAGAGATTCTGCTGCTCTGGTCACCTCTGGGAGCTCAGCAGCAGGGCCACCAGCAGGGAACCAGAAAGAGAGGAGTCTGGGTTTACCATGTGTGTAGGGATGGCAAAGTCAGATGATGCTGAGCGATTAGGAACATAAACCTGATTGTTGTCTCTCTGTAGGCAAGAGTTAGTGACTTGAATTTAATTCAGGCAGCCATGAGTAGGTCAATCAGCAGTGGGGCGACTGCGAACCTTTTTGTTGGTTAAAGACCTGATGCGTTCTGGACCAGCTGTGAAGTTCTTGTCATACAAGCTGGAAGACGGACTAGGAGGACATTGTAGTAATCGAGGCGAGGGATAACCAAATAATCAGTATTATTGATCTTATTAATAAATAAAATATTTATTTGATAAATAAAAAATAATAATTAATTTTAAAAAAACTGACAAATTTTCGAAAGTCGATTCAGTAAACTTGGACCAAACTCGAGTCACGAATGTAACAAAAAAGGAATTTGTGATGGAAAGCACTACGAAACCAAACCCCTTAATTTTATCACTTAAAATCACCTTTTAAGGGATAAAATTAAGGATAAAGTCAACAGATTAAGGGGCAAAACTGCACAATTCCTCATACGTTGTTCAAATTGGCCCCTTACAGAACCTCCCGAAGATTAAGTGGTTTCACACTCATGCCGTAAATCCACTTTAAAGGTCAAATTAAGGGATCGGTCCACAAATTAGTGCCCACTAAATTCAAATTATGGAGTTTGGTGTATTTTCAGGGGTAGCCAAAATTAAGGTAGGGTTATGCGCATTTTAAGTACATTATGTTTCGAAGTTCGAATCGTTTTACAGAAACTGTTACATTTTCTCAATCTCGATTCAACCGATTCAAAAGTCACGAATGTCTGTCAGTAACTGTGATTACACGTTTCCCTTTATTTTGCTAAGGGCTAGTGAGACGAGTGTTCGTGATTGCCTACATAAGTTCAAAAGACGAGAAAAGGAAATAAATATCCATAAACCTGCTCATAAACTCCAGCCCAACTTCTCGTTTTCTTTCTGGCAGTTAACAAAACCGAGCTGTATTCGAATCTGCGGTCAAGTCCAGCACAATTTACCTCGTTTTGCTCCCTTTTCTGTACTCAGGACAGTCTTTTTGGCTAAATATAGACTATATTTAGCTTGTGTTCAGTTAGTTCTAGAACCAAAACTCAATTTTAATTGCTCGTCGCGATGTAAGAACCAAGCCGCTAGTAAGCTACACTATGTGGACAAAAGTATTGGGACACAAGAACATTTACACCTACGGACATTTCATTTAAATCCATAGACTTTAATGTGGAGTTTGTTCCCCTTTTACAGCTCTAACAGCTTCCACTCTTCTTGGAAGGCTTTTCACAAGAATTTGGAGATTTTGTGACAATTTATGTCCATTCACTCTGTAGAGCATTTTATGAAGTCAGGTACTGATGATGGACGAGAAGACCAGGATCACAATCTTCGTTCCAGTTCATCCCAAAGGCTGAGGTTGAGGTCAGTCAAGTTCTTCCACACTGAACTCCTCCAGCATGTCTTTATGGAGCTCGCTTTGTCCATTAGGTCACAGTCATGCTGGAATAGAAATGGTTCTTCCCCAAACTGGGACCCCAAAGTTGGAAGCATGGCGTTGTCCAAAATGTCTTGGCATGATGAAGTATTAAGAATGATCTTCACTGGAAGCAAGGGGCCTAAATTCAATAAGTAATGGAGGAATAAAAAAGAATAAAGAATAATAAAGAATAAAAATAATCAAAGTAGATCTATCTAGTGTCATAATCAGTCAAGTGTTTGCTCTAGTTATAATGTAACTTTAGTAAACCAAATAAATGAACATTTTTCAAATCAAAGACATTTTATCCCAAGATCATATTATAAGTCTTATTTCATAATATGATCTAAAAATAATTATAATTCATTTAGATCTTAAGTTTTTATACTGTTTTTGTGGTGAGAAAAACCATTTGACTAAATATATTAACCCCTGGTATTTAACTTATGTGAATTAAATTTACAAATAACAGCAAACAATGTATTAGATTACAGGCCTGCGTTCCAAAAAACATGTGGGCCAAATGTGTCGGCTATGTGGGAGACCAAAATGTCTTGGTCTCCTGAAGCATTAAGACTGGCATTCACTGGAAGTAAGGGGCCATCTGAGTTCAATTAATAAGAGGTGTGTCCCAGTACTTTTGTCCATATAGTGTATGTTTATCAGCAGCCGGGGAAATCCTGCAAGGAGTGTTTGATGCCGTTTGTGTTTGAGAGGGGGCACAGAGGGCTCAAAACATGCTGCCAAAATAATAGTGGTGGCTTAGTGCAGTGGTTCCCTACATTTTTTTCATGAATGAACCCTCTTGCCTGTGTCCAAGACAAGCCAGGCCCCACAAACTTTTATTTGCAAAGAATAAACAGCAGTTGTAGGTTTTTGTTCTTATACTCTTACACATCCCCTGTAATCTTTCACCTCTGGACCAAGAGGTCATGGGTTCGAATCCTACCTTCAGCAAACCACCACTGGGTCCCTGAGCAAGAACCTTAGCCCCAAGTTGCTCCAGGGAGAATGTCTTTGAATGAAGGGAATGGAAGTATCTTTGAATAAAAAGCGCCCGTTAATGTAATTATCTTATAACTGGATTATCTTCAGCTTTTTTGTTCATGTGTAGCTGCACTAGTGAAATTTACATTTACATTTATGGCATTTAGCTGACGCTCTTATCCAGAGTTACATACAACAGTGCTCAAGAAGTCAGCAACTGTTTCTTACCTGATAAACAGCTTAAATCCATGTCAACTATTTAACCAAGATACTGCAGTCAGAGCATCTGTATAACAACTGTCAAACAATAATCAGCCAACACCTACCCAACAATACATAAGCCCTAGAGAAGAACAGCGTCGTAGAGAAGTCAAGGGAAAGGATTTTTTTCAAGAAGCTGTAGGAAAGGGACATAGTTAGTCGCCAAAGTGCTCCTTGAAGAGGTGGGTCTTCAGGCGACGCTTGAAGACAGCGAAGGACTCCGCCGATCGGATCGGAAGATGATCTTTGTTTATTCCGCATGTCTGTTCCATGGATTTGAATATTTTGGAAAAGTAAACAATATTAACAATAATAATGTTGTTAACACATACTTCATTCTCATTTCAATGAAAACAAGATACAATCAAATAAGTTAATACAAGTTCACATTAACCACTGTCTTTCTAAGCAGCTTTATGGGGGAACATCTTGCTTGAAAACACAATGTGTTTTTTCCATGACGATTTCCATGCATTAAAGGTTTTAAGCTAGTCAGGATGTACAGAACCAGGAAGCCAAGCCACCCGCCTTCAAAAATCATCAAATCTACCACTGGGTCATTTTCAGCTTTTAAGTTGTTTTTGTCCAGAGCTTTCAACACTGTAAATATTTTACTTCATGTCTAGTTGCCATCTCATGTCTTTCATGGTCATAAATGTACCCTGGATTAAACAATACCACTGTCTGTCTTGGTCACGTATATACAATGGGTTTAATCACTTTGGAAAGGTAAACTATAACAATAATGGTAAGAATACTGATGTTAATTTACCACATAATTCATGTTTATTTTGTTCAAAATTCACAAGATTCATTTCTGTTATCATTGTAGTGTTCAGTGTTGGTGTGGCATTGAAATTTTCCAAAGAATGTATTCAGACTGATATAGAGACACAAAGCCTTGATTTACATTCCTTGACCTTTCAGGCTTGAGCTGATGCTGATCCAAAGCACATAATTGGCAGTGCTTCCTTCCAGGTTCTTTTAAAATCTTTTTTTACTTGTGATTCTGCTTTTAGATAACATTTAAATTTTTTTATTAACATTACGCAGCAAGTGACTTGTCAGTTCTTGAAGTTGATTTGATGGAAACTGGAAAAATGGGCAAGTGCAATTATCTGAGCAACGTAAATTGTACAACAGGGTCAGAGCATGTGCAAGACAAAATAATCTCACAGGTGGTGATATTAGATATAGGTGATATAGGTGATATATAGAGGTGTTACTCTAGTACAAATTGCTAGAGTTGAAGCTGGCTGTGATGGAAAGGCGTAGTGCATTGCAGCTTACTGCACGTGGGGCTCTGTAATTGCTGGCCAGTCAGAGAGCCCATACTAACATTTACGTTTACATTAACATTTACAGCATTTACATGATGCTCTTATCCAGAGTGACGTACATCTGTGCTCAAGTAATGCATATCTGTAAATCTGTTTCTTACACCTGTAAAGGCTAGGTCCACCTAAACAACACCTGTCAATGAAAAGTCAGAAGATAAGACAGATGGAAGGAAGGGGCTGAGAAATAGGCAAGCAGAAACGAGAGGCATAGTTAGTCACCAAGGTACTCCTTGAAGAGGTGGGTCTTCAGACGACGCTTGAAGACAGTGAGGGACTTCGAGGGAGGCCAAGACTGAGATGAGTTTTGAAGCATACCTTCCTCTTCTTTTGAGCAGCAGAGGCTCAAGACGAGCTGTGCTTGAAGCCCTGAGAGGATGAGAAGTAAGATGTTGTTTGATTAGTGCTGTTATGTATGGGGGTGCAAGTCCATTCTTGGCTTTGAAAGCAAGTGTTAAGGACTTAAACTTAATGCGAGCGGCCACAGGGAGCCAGTGGAGGTTCCTTGGTAAAGGTGTGGTGTGAGTGAAAAAGTGCCTACAGTGAACTACAGAGCTGGATCATGGACCATCAGTGAACAGATAGAGCTGGATCATGGACCATCAGTGAACAGATAGAGCTGGATCATGGACCATCAGTGAACAGATAGAGCTGGATCATGGACCAGTGGAAGATGGCCTGGTCTGAATCACATTTTCTTTTACATCATGTGGATGGTCAGGTGTGCATCACTTACAATATTTTGAGGCACATGACAAGAAGCTGAAGGTGTTGATTTGGCCTCCAAATCCCCGAGAATGGAATCTTTTACAGGACCTAAAGTAAAGAGGCAGCTGTGAACACAGCACAGCACACAGTGTGGACAAGGTGAAAGGCTTTCTCTGCATTTAAGTCATCAACAGCCTAATTTTGTAGATCCCCTTCAAGCCGATAAAACAGTTCTGACCCATCTAGGCACCGAATCCACAAGACTTCCAAGGATATGATGTGGTTTCTGGCACCAAAGTGTTAGCAACAGCTCCTCTGGGGAAGCTTGTGGCCTAGTGGTTAGGGCATTCGCCCTGCGACCAGAAAGTCCGGGTTCAAGACCGCTAGGCACCGTTGAGGTATCCTGAGCAAGGTACTGTCCCCACGCACTGCTCCCCGGGCGCTGTGTTTCTGGCTGCCCCCATGGATTAATGGATTAAATGCAGAGATTGAATTTCGTGCTGTTCACACCGTGTGCAGTGGTGTGTTCACATGTGACAAATGGTCACTTCACTAACAGGGGCACTCGGGAGCAAACTGTGGGGAGAGTACCTTGCTCAAGGGAAACTCAGTGATAATACTAGTGGTCCTGGGATTCAAACCCACGACCTTATGATCACAGGAGAAACTCCCTAACCACTAGGTCACCTGCTGCCCCAGAGGAGCTGTTGCTAACACTTTGGTGCCAGAAACCACATCATATCCTTGGAAGTCTTGTGGATTTGGTGCCTAGACGGGTCAGAACTGTTTTATCGGCTTGAAGGGGATCTACAGAATTAGGCTGGTGGTTGTAATGAATTGTTTTATCCTTGCATGCTTCGGTAGAAATGCGTGGATTTTCGGCACTTCTCAAGATGAACCAAACATAGTATCATCTGACTGCTGACTCTGAACAGACACCTGTGTTTAGTGCCCATGGTTCGATGCCCATGACTGTCGTATCATTCTGGTATTCTGTCAGAAACTTTCACATTTCATATTTTGGACCACCAAATCTCGCCATGAGGTTTAGCTGTAGACCCCAAATGTAACTGGATGTCATGCCAACAGCACCCAGCAATTTGAACCACCTTTATTTTCTAAATTCAATCCTCCCCTAGAAAGTGTTGAGTTTTATATGGACATCGAATAAGCAAATGTGGTTCAAATGTTATACTACTGAACCATAGCAAATTACTACACTCCATAATTATGACTCTCATCTATCTTATCCAGCTGTTCTTTCCCATTCGTTTTGGCACTCCTTGATCAAACATCTTAACAGCATTTAAAGGGGGGGGGGGGGAGAGTAGGAGAGAGAGAGAGAGAAAGGGGCAGCTGCTGTCTGCCTGTCACTGTCTCTGAAATACATATTATGCAAAAACCACTTTAGTTATAAAGTGTTGCGCCTCATTTAAAAACCAGTTTGGGCTGAAATTCTCATTCTGACTTTATTGTGGCTGGGTGGGGCTTTGGGCCGTATATGCAAATGTGTCGATTTTTGTGACATCAAAAAAACCCATAAGTCAAAACAGGCTGTGATTGCTGCTTCGTTTTCACATACAGACTATTTTAAACATTTGATAAGTTAATTGTTACATTAGACTCTTGTTTTTCCGTGACATGAGCTCTTTAATCCATCACTTGGAGTAATTTTCATGATCCCCATGAAGTTGTGTAAGTTAACAAAAACAGCTAAAACCTTTTAGACATTTTGTTTGCCTGCTGACATGAAGTTCACATGCCATGTTACACTAATGTACCTGTCAAAGAAAACTGGCATGAAATTGGATGTATTGGATTAGATTAGATATGGACCAGGTTTACTGCTGTATTTTCAGAGTGTCCAATGCAGGAGGTACGAACTGTCAACAGTGCAGCCGCCCAAAGCAGTCTTCAAATGAGAACCGAACTTAAAAGCCCTCCCGGTTGTATGTGAACATAAAGCTCTCCACATTCTGGGTGGAGGTCGACCGCACCCTTAACTGACTTCTTTCCCATTACTTATAGTCCCCAAACATATGTCTGTGTGTGGGCTTCAGTGTCTGAGCTAGGCCTGTGTTTAGGTGCCACTTTGCAGGCTAAAGCAGAAGCTAATCAGAAACGCAGAAAGGAGGATCATACCTGAAAGTATCAACAGATATTTCTTCCCACTCACTGCCATTTTACTCATTATAGCAGTGCGGGGGGAAAGAAGTCCACCCATTTCACCAAAAATGTAACATTTATATTTGTACACATCTGGGATAGCTGGTGGCCTAGTCGTTAAGGAGTTGAAGCTCGAGGGTTTGAATCCCAGGACTGCTAGGGGCACCCCTGTGGTGTCCTTGAGCGGTACCGTCCCCACACACTGCTCTCCAGGTGCTGTGTTCCTGGCTGACTGCAGCTTCACACACACACACACACATTATATATATATATATATATATATACAGTATATAAGGCCAAATGTCTGAGGTCCCATCTGTCTGCTGCACAATAGTTGCACCATGAGGAACATGCTGCCATAGCAGTGCCCCTGAGACATCTGTTCTCTCTGGTACAGGGGTTTATGCAGTCACTACTTGGTGCACACCTGTAACACCTCCGTCTTCTACTTATGACAGACAGACCTCGATCCAGGACAACAGCATGCGAGTGTTATGTCTCATAGAGGCGTAAATGTAACGAGTGAGTGCATTTAGTGAACAATCCAGTGGGTCCTGTACTGTAAACCGGCTCATATGGAGGCTAAGCCAGCGCTGTAAGCGCCTGAGACTGTATGTGTGACATGAGGGGAACAGAGCAGGTCAGCTTTTCTCCACCCGCTTCCACTCGCCCAACCCCCACATGGCACAAGTAACCGCCCTTCTTCATCCCCTTCAACCGAGCTTGAAAACACCCCCTCTGCTTTTTTGCGCAACGCCTTCTGGGAGCTGTAGTTCTAACTCACATTTGGTTACCCACCAAGGTCGCCAGTTTGGACTACAACTCCTAGAAACCCTTTGTGTCACGAACCGTTCCCCTTCCCCATCTGAATATGTGGGCGGCCGCTCCCCGCCCAGAACGCGCCGCGGCGGCGGGGTTTTATTATTATTATCTGCAGCTCTAATGCAATTGTGCATGAAAAATGTGTGAAGGTTTTTACACTCTCAGCGCATAAAGCGTGGGGATAACGTCAGGGTGAGTGGGGGAAACGCACCAGACCCGAAAGGAAGCAGGAGAAGGGGCGTATTTTGGCGTTGGGGTTGATATTTAAATAGCGGTGGGTGGGCCGGAGCCTTAACTTGGATTCGGAGGCGTTTGGGTCGGAGCGCCTTTTGCTCGGTAGACGGAAAGAAAAAGCCAGAGGCTGGCTATAGCAGGTATATATCGCACTTGAAATTTCATCTCTGTGTTTTGTTTTTGTATTTTTTTTTTAATTTCTCCTCCTCGGGAGGCCGTGCCCGGGACCGCCCTTCCTTCCTCCGGGGCCGGGTTTGCGCGTCACGGGCTCGGGCGGAGGCTCGGTGGAGCTACGCCACACCACCCAGCAGCCATTCGTGGGGTGGAAAAAAAATAGGCCGTCCTTCTCCGGGCTTCTGCCTGCCTTCTGCCTCCTGCCTCTGCCTCCACGGCGTCCGGCCTTCTTTTTTTTCCACTCTTTAACAACTCCTCTCCGGTTTATTAATGCGGGATGAGTGGTACGTACCCTCCTCCCCTCTACGTCTCCACCCCTCTCCAACACGCAGCGACGGATAGACTCCCTCCCCGTTTTTTGTTTATTTGTTTGTTTTTTCCCCATTTATCCCTTTATAAGCCCAGAATGGCTCTGTAAGAATTTCTGTCTTTATGGGCAGTCTTTGGCTCCCATTTGAAGGGCTATGTGTGCTGCTTTTAAACCCCTTTTACGCTATTTTGCGCTTTTTTCCACCCTTTTGCCTCCAGTTTTTGACATGTTCTATGTTCAGAGCCTCTCTGCTGCTGCGGTGCTTTAAGCCTCCTTTAGCTGTTCGAGTGATGATGCGTATTTTTTCCCTAAACCGAGACATGATTTCGTTTTTGCAGACCAAAAGAAAGAAGATATGGCCACGGACGGGGGCAAATCGGGAGGAAGTGAAAGGGCCACTAAAGGCAAAACCGCTGGATCCCAGGTACTGACCCGCAGTCTTTTTTGCGCCAAAAGTTGCGCTTTCCTCCGCACACACACTTCCTCATTGCATGCTTAGCTAGATGGCTAACGTTAGCCTGGCTTAGCCCTGGCTTCCTCTCCAGCCCCAGATCTGAAGATCTGATGGGGTTTATCTGAAACTGTATAGCTTTAATTCAGCAGTTAGGAGTTTTTAAAACGTGCGTTTACTGCGCCTTTTGCGCTAGGAGACGCAATAACTTAATTCATAACAGCTGTCAGGTTGTGGTTGCGTCACGTGCCTGAGCATAACCAGACTTCCCTCTTCTAAACGTGTCTATATGTGTAGGTTCGTCGTTCACAGTGTGACCCAGTTTTCGAATAAATTGTGTTTCTCATTCGGGAAACGGAGAAACTGTGGTTCACTCACACACCCACCCACTCTTCCTGTAATCCCGCCCACAGATGCTGACATTGACAGCCTTTTTGCTCTGTGTGTGTGTGTGTGTGTGTGTGTGTGTGTGTGTGTGTGTGTGTGTGTTTGTGTGAGAACAGGACGCGCAGCCGTCGCCTCTTGCTCTGCTTGCAGCCACATGCAGTAAGATTGGAGGCGTGGGTGGGGAGGGCCAGGCCGGCGCGCAGCAGCAGATCATCATAGACCCCAGCCAGGGTTTGGTCCAGCTCCAGAATCCTCCTCAGCAGCTGGAGATCCTGCCTGCTCAGTTCACAGGGAACGGCTGGCAGATCATTGCTGCTTCGCCCGCCCCCGCCACCACTGTCACTAAGGACAGCGTGCAGGCGGCCGGCGTCACTACCGTGGCGACAGCCGCAAACGTGGTGGCTGTGGACGGCACATCGGGCCGAAAGGTCAAAGCAGTCCCAGCGAACAATGCGTCTGTGGGGCAGCAACAGCAGCAACAGTTTCAGATCATCCAGGTGCAGAACATGCCCAATTCGACAGGAGGGATCCAGTATCAGGTGATCCCACACATCCAGACTGCTGATGGCCAGCAGATCCAGATAAACCCCAGCAACCCCGCGGCCTTAAGCGTCCAGCCCGAACAGATTCAGCTCATTTCTGCTGGAAACAACCAAGCCATCCTAGCCACCCCTCCGAGGGTGACCTCTGCCGGCATCGTGGCCCAGAATGTGACCAGTCAGGCCATCCCACTGCAGATCCGCCCGTCCTTTCCGCTCCAGGTGCAGACGATCCAGGGCGCACAAGCTCCTATGGTGACCACGTTGCCCATAAACATTGGTGGGGTCACCCTGGCTCTGCCTGTCATCAACAATGTTGCAGGGGGAGGATCTGTCCAGCTGGTCCAGACGAGCGACGGCAGCATTGCTAACGGCAGCCAGCTGATGGCCACCTCCGTCACAAGCACAGTCAGTGGTGCAGAATCCACAGTGGTGGCCACAAGCACAACCATGGCTGGAGGGGCAGATACTATCGGCACGACCACCGCTGATGCCACAGCGACTGTGGTGTCGGAATCGGGAGCAGAGGGTCAGAAAGATGTCCAAAGTACAGACAGTCAGAACGCGACCCAGTCCAACGGCCTTCAGTCGGCACAAGAGCAGCCAGCTCAGGTGCAGCAGTTCCAAATTGTTGGACCCCCAATGTTGCAACAGATCCAGATCCAACAGCCACAACAGCAACAGCAGCAACAACAGCTGGTCCAGGGTTCCATCCAGCTGCAGCCAGGCCAGACCCTGCAGCCGGTTCAGCAAAATGTGCAGCTGCAGGCCTTCCAGAACCAGGCGCAGGTACTGATCCGGGCACCCACGCTCACACCCTCGGGCCAGATCAGCTGGCAGACGGTGCAGGTGCAGAACGCTCCACAGCAGCTCACACTCGCACCCGTGGCCTCCAATACCGGCGGGATTACACAGATCACCCCACTCACAATCGGAGGCACGCCCATCACCCTGAACGCTGCCCAGCTGACATCTGGGACCGGCGTGCAGACTGTCAACATAGCAGGCCTGGGAACCACTGGGGTGCAGGGAGTGCAAGTGCAGGGAGTACCCCTCACCATCACAGGAGTGCAAGGTAAGGCACTACCAAAGTTCTTTCTTAGTCTTTTTTTCTTAGTTCATTTGAAATAAACTTATTGGTTGGGCTGCAGCAACCAGAACCCTCCTTAACAAACACTATTTATGTAAGAGTTTAACTGGCCTGCAAGCATTTGATCATAAAGTCAGTTGTTGTCTATGAAAAGATGTTGACGTGACTGACCCAAACACATCCAGCAGGGCTCTGGTTTTAGGACATTTTCTCTTAGAAACACAAACACTGCAACACCATTTAAGCTCTGCAAAGCTGTCTTGCTCTTTGTTGCACCAAAGATTGATTGATCACACAGACAAAACTTGGACTGATGTCATTGGCCAAGGGGAAGGCTTAATAGATTAGTCAATTAGTTAATTACTTGTAGCACTTCTCCTCATTGCATGCTTCAGTGTAGTGATGTACTCCCCACTACAAAGAACTGTTGATGCCTAAGCGCTTTGGAAGACGTTAGTAGACCAGTTCTTTGGGTTTTTCAGCTGTTGGTGTTACCCAGCCTCAAAATCCTCATTCACATTAGACAGTAATGCATTGGGTAGATCCCTGCATATGATGGATTGGACGTGGGAATGTTGAGAGAGGGAAGATAAACAGTGGAGTGTACTTTGATTTAAAGTGCATTTTGCAGATTCATTTAGGCTTTGAATTGCTCTCCTCGACTAAAAAGCCAAGCTGAAGCATTATTTAAGGCAGAGCTCGAGTTTGACAGTACTCCCAGAACTGCCGTAAGCAGTTGCAGATGTCAGTTTGCTGACTCTCCTCCCTCCCTCTGTTTTGAGTGTGCCTGCAGTCGTGCAGGCCTGAGTAAAGCATCAAAAGCCACGAGGTGTTTCAGGTTTAAACTGGAATCGTGGCCATAACATGAGTAAATGCTGTTCACCGACAGAAAGGCCGCCATGTACTT
>JBBPDE010000038.1:6954420-6964589 GCA_037974605.1 Nannopetersius ansorgii | reverse complement strand
ACAGACAGAGTAAATCCGCGCTAAAATATCAAGGTGAAAGTCATCATAGCTTGTGTAGTACAGACCCAGCTCCCAACCCGACTCTGTGAATAGATTAACGCCGATATTTTTTTTATCGCGCGATAAGAGTGTCACGTTAACGGCCCAGCACTAATATATATACAAATACAAAAGACACAGTATATATAAAAACCACAGAAGTGAGTTTTACTTGTTGTATGTAGTTATGCATAAACACTATCGACACTTCATTACATTTTGAAGTCCTATAAATACTTCAATGGTCAGTTTGTAGACTTGCAAGATTAGCATTTTTACATATATATGTATATTTGCTCAATTTAAACAAGTCACAGATGGATTCAGATGAATATAAATGCTTTGGCAGGATTACAGTGGCAGCATGACCCCAAAGACCCTGACCTCTAAGACAGTTCCTATCAGTGTGCCTTGTTTGGCTCAATGGGTCCCAACGTCAGATGAGAGGAGTCCAAAAGGAAGTCCTCCTGTCTGCACTACAGTAAGGGTTTCCCCTCTGATTGGATGCTGTAATGGTGAGTCGTCAGGCCTGTATACCATGTTCTGCTTCTCCTTTATTTGTTCATTTTATATGAGAGAATGTTTTTTCTTCATTGGTCCCTAGATACTGCAAATAATGCAGCTTTGTCCAAGGGAAACTGCATCGTTCCTAGTAATAGTCCTGGTTTTAGACAGTGTGGAGTAACTCCGACTCCAGCCCAAGGACCACCAAATACACCTTGTGGCTCCCCAACAGCAGTGATTCGGGCGCCTCTTCAACATCCTAGTCATCCAAACCTGGGTAAGAGTGAAGCACTGAGTGGAAATGTAGACAGACAGCAAATTGACCTTTTCTGTATCTTTCTTCATCACCACAGTTTAGGTTGAGACTCCTTGTTTACATGTACTAACATGTCTGCTGAGTAAAGCTAAACAAGTGCCCATGTGTGTTGTGCTCCCACATCCGAAGGGTGGATGTAGCTCAGTGGGTAAGATACTTGCCTCTGGACCAAGAAGTCACGGGTTTGAATCCCACCTTCAGCACCACCACTGGGTCCCTGAGCAAGACCCTTAACTCCAAGTTGCTCCAGGGAGAGACTGCCCCCTGTAGTTAGGGAATGATAAATGCGGTAAATGTAAATCTGCACAATACGCAGTTCTGCAAGGCTGTTAGCTGACTTCATGAATGACGGAGCCATTCATTTCTTATGTGTCTAGTGTGTTCCCTCCTTTGAGAGTGGCCTGTTTTCCCTCATAATTAGCCTTAGGTTTTGGCCTTTTAAGCATTGGTTATGTTTTATTTTTGTTAATGCTTTTGTATTTACTTTTGTTAGTCAGAGTTAAATGTAATTTGCAATTTACAGCCTGACAATAGATACAAACACAAACACATTATGAACTGTGCTGTGGTACATTTCTAAAAATGTTTTTGAAGAAGCAGAACTGAGGCTTAGTCCTGACTATATTTTCTGTTTAGTGGAGAATCTGCATTCAGAATGTTGTGTAGTCCGGTACGCAACTTAATCCTTGTCCTTGAAACCAGTACCACTTTCTCAGGCACACTTTTACTTCTGGGCTGTTTTTAGGTGTTTTGAATTGCAAAATTAAAGCTCTTTAGGTATGATAACTGTAATCACCGTCACGTCCCCCCGAGTTCCCCCAAAGGACACATGACTGCAGATGGGCTTCCATGACTTTGAAATTACTTTTATTCAGCACAAAACTATAACCAAAATGGCACGTGGGCCAAAACCCTAGAACTCTCAAATAAAAGGCAAAACAAGAAAACAAAGCACCTGCAACTACAACAGTGCACATAAGGTTTAAGGAGACATAAGCATAACGGTTGACAGACACTGAGGTCCACTAAAACTCAACTTAGTGTCATTAGTTAACCCTGAGTACCCCCTACAGCTGACAATTCTTTAGCAGGGGTACTCAGGGTGACAAGACACCACAACACATCAGAAAAACATAACCCAAGGACGCCCTCTAGCGGCCGTCCCTGAACATCACCACCCAGAGGTGTAACGATCACATTAGGTTTACATTATCATGACATCATTACATTAGCAGTTATTAGTCTTGGTCATGCCTTTGAGTCTTTAACTCTTACGAGTAATAAAATATTGTATTACATATTATGTTTACATTCAGTTTCTGTAATTATGTTATTAGTTTTGTTAGTAATTATTTGCTGAAACAAACTATCAAATGGCACCGTTCTTCTGTGATCATTTTTCTGTGGTTAACGTCAGCCTCCTGCCTCCTGCAGTGTGTCATGGTTCTTTTGGCTGGAGATGCTGCCGGCTCTTGCAGGAGAGGCGAGAGGCCATCATCCGCTGTATGACTGAGGGGCGGCTCAACAACCTGCTGGATGTCCTCCGGGCCAGGCAGGCCATGACACGGGAGGCGTATGAGCTCATCACTGCTGCCCTCACCCTGACAGCTCGCACCCGCTGCCTGCTGGATATCTGCATGTGCCTGGGCGAGAAGGTCTCTGTCCTGGTGGCCAGCACCTTAGGCCTGGTGTCTACAGAAGCCACCCAAGGCCGTGGCCACACCCAGATGGCCTCCAAGGCCTAGGGTCGTTAAGTCCTGTTATACTGGGCACTTTTAACGTACACATTCCATTACACTAAATGAGTATTGTTATGTCCCAGGATTTTGGCTCTCTAGGTGGTTAGATTTAGATGTGCAACCGGCCACCAACCAGAGGTGGAAAGGAGGAAACTTATATTTACAATGGTTTATTTACCATATATATATATACACACTAATAAACCCAATATTTACAACCCCAAACACAACAGTGAGAAGACAATAAAGTAACAAAAGATATATACACAAGTATTTACAGTTAGTCACAAGTATCAAACTAAGGTGGGACGACGGACAACACCAAAGGAAAGAACAAAACAAAACATCCCTAAACCTGCCTAATACCCCTACCTTCACCTAAACAAACGGTGTCTGCCCGAAGCCCACACAAAGAACAAAAAAGGTAATCCCAAATACTAGTGTGACAAAAGAACAAAACAAACTAAGTTCTAACAGAAGTCTAGCAGATCGTTTTTATCTCAACAGATCACGCAAACACACAAAAAATTCACAGCATCGACGCCCTCTTCGTCCTGCTTTCCCGGGGCTTTTCAAGTCCAGGAGGCGGGACATCCGCGACCGTCCTCCAATCGTGGCCTCCCAGTCTGATCAGCCAATCAGAGGATTTGGACAAGTTGACAGACACGACCACCAGCCTCTACGGAAAAGGATAAGAGAGAGAGAGAACACAATACCTGCCAGGGCACATAACAAGCATCTACAGAAGCATAAGACGGAAACGTTTTGAGGGGATTTCGGAAAAAATGGTCAAAAGCGTGGAGGTGTGATGCTACTATGCAGGTTCAGCTTTGATCAAATGACTGATTGATCGGGTTGCATCAGAGTAAGAAACAAAACATAAAGGGTGCTTGATCAGAAGGGGCATATCATTCAGAGGTGCTAAAGGTTTAATAGCCCACAGTTTCAGGAAACATAAAGGTAAAGTGCGTTGATTGTTGTATGATTTGTGTTTGTCTTTAAAAGGGGGGGGGGGGTTCAGTGGTAAAATACTGATAATTCTGAAAATGTCTCTTTTAGATGAATGGGTTTTAAAAATAGATTTAAGGCTAAAACATTCCATAATATACTATTTGTAACTTTTAGGGGGCAGACAAGTTCTTTCTCCCAACAGTTCTGTCTTCAAAGTCAGAGCATTTGTACATTTTATAACCTTATTTTTGTTTGGAAACATTCGTTGGCTGAAACCACTTGTAGTTTACAATGTGGAGGGCACACTTGTCTGTAAATCTGTGTGTTAATTTACTTTTTTAACTCGTTAAAAATGTGGGATGTCGTACATATTGTACAGCAATGAGAACTGGCTCTATAGTAGTAGCTGATTTTATCCTCTTTACTACTGCCTCGAACTTTGGCGTATCTTGTAACAAGAACGTTTATAATTGTTTACAGTGTGGCATGTGGGGGTCTTAAGTGCGGGAGGGATGTTCTAATGAAAATGAACTGTTAATCTCATCTGCGAGATTGTAAAGGGTTATTGCGTTCCTGCAATAAACAGTTATTACATGTAGTTCTGGTGCATAAATGCATCCTAACTGTGTGCATTTGTGTCTTGTGGTCTATTTCACACCACCATGCTCCTCACAGACTCTGTCTAATTACATGTCTCCTCTTCACTCTGTGCCATTTCTTAGGAAAGTATGGAAGCCTGTCCAGGGGGGCTTTTAGACGAACATGCTAAAATTGGCACTGAAGTTGTAATATTTAGGATGCTGTGTGGGTTGAGTTCATGTTAAAGTATGTCAAATAGCAAGAAGGCACATGAGCGTCCCACAACAGTCGGAGGAAACAGCTGTGCTGTAAAAAGTATAACTCTGATCACAGGAAAGACAATTATTTCAATATATATTGTCATGTCTAGACGTTTAAAAAAATACATATAAAACATCCAGCAGTCTGCAACAATCTGATATCAACACTAGTGACAAGTTCCACTTCAAATGATTAGAACTTGAAATTGACTTGATCAATCTGTTAATGTTTCTAAGGAGATTTTGCATAAAATATTTTGCATTACACAATTACACAACAAAAATATTATATATTTTTTTCTTCAATCTGGATAAGCTAAACTTAAATTCCAAACATATTTATGTTCAAGGCGGAAAAAGTTGTTGAGCCACTGATGTTCATTTTAATGCCATATTTAAAAAGAAAAAAGACAACAAAACACATCCACAGTCAATAAAAGTAATGAAAAAGTGTTGTCTACACATTTTAGTTTTCCACAAACACAAATCGAGCTTAAATCAATTAGTTCTGTAACAGCAGAAATCACTTTTTACTGATGTTTAAGTGTCTTTATATTAAGACTTTTAAGAAAACCGAGAAATTAATTAAATGAAGAGACAAACGAGACGCTCAGACGTGGTTTATATTTACCATATTAAGTTTTGTAAATGCCATTTCCCAAAAGGGAATTTGATCCAAAATAACCATTTAAACAACTAAAGATATAATGGAAAACAGCCGTACTGTTTTTTTTCTGGGCCCCCACCCCATCGTTCTTCGACACTGTGACGTAGCTCTGCGGGCTGGACTGTAACTGGTGGATCGATCCATTAAAGAGACACCATGTGACAACAATAGTGCCGGTGTGGCTGGCAGTTTACCTACTGCTTTGGTGGGGGTTCGTGTTTAGAGGTGAAGATGCTGCCCGAGCTGCGGATGTGGACACACGGCTCGAGAGAATAAACGAAGAACAAGAAAAGGTACAGATGCTACAAGCAATGCGACACCATTTAGTTTAGGAAAAAAGGAGAGAAACGGAAAAGACAAATTCAACAAAGCAACGAAGAAAAGTGCACGTTTTCCACGGCGGCCGTTGTGCTCTGTGAGGAGTTTAAAGTGTGTCTGTGCCTGGGCTTGGCTGACGCTGCGCTGTGTGGAAGGCGAGGGGTCCCTGCAGTTGTTCACTTGATAAACAGGATGTGGTGTTTCAGCACCTCAGACAAAAAACGTGGACTGCACAGTTCATCTAGAGCAGCGGTCCCCAACCTTTATTTGGTCACGGACTGGTTTAATATCAGAAACTATGTTCACGGCCCGACATTTAAGGAGCGGCAGATAAATATACGCATTTATACACATAAATGATACGCGTAAAAATGGGGATATGTTAAAAATATAATAATGGGGGTATCTTTAAAATATAATAAATAGCGTAAATCTAGTGTGTACTCGCAGCTTCATTAACAGCATTTTCATAACAACGAGCCGACAACAGAACACGGGGAACATCCAGGTATTTTTTTTCTGCGCAGCCCGGTACCGGTCCGCGGCCGGGGTTCGGGGACCACTAACCTGGAGAACAGATTACAGGTTCCCTTCAAAATGGGATTCACAGTGCAGGTAGCAAAAAGGTAAACTCTGATTCTAACGGAGAACGCATGACCTGGGCGCGACAAGCACAGTTTGGAACATGTGTTCTGTGTGTGTCAGTCGTGTTTCCCTTAGAATCCGCTTTTGTTTGTGTTTTTAACAAAACAGTGTGTCGTCACGCGACGTGGAAGCCCCTCTTATGTGACGACACTATCGTGACATCACGAGCGTGTTGGTTTAAGGTTTTCGTTAAAACATGCTCTTCCAGAGGATGTTGCCAAATGTTAGGCCGAATTGACTCTTTTCCAAGCATGTATTTAAGGCTTCTGTTTACTGTGACTTAACAGTTGTGCTGCACTTGAAAGAAAACCATGCTTTCTGATCAACGCTTTAACGAGAGCCTGAAAACATGTTAATTCGAACACTGCTGCTTATAGACGAGTACCGTAAGTCACCAGAGAAACTCAGAGATTTAGACCACAGGCTTAATGTTAAAGGTGAAGCCATGTTTTTGTCTAGAGAAAATAAGATGGTGAAGAAAACAATGCCGTGGCTGCAGGGCATGAATCAGCAGCCTGGCAGGAGTGGAGCACAAGGTCAAATCCACAGTGACGACGGTGGTTTCCAGGGAAACTTTAACACACACTCCTGTTGCACCAAGGGTTTCTAAAGCATGGGCACAGATGTTTGGGGTATGACGGTCAGGGAAGCGAGCTCACTGATGGGAAGTGACTCTCTCCAGGAACAGATCCAACTGGAATCTTCTCGAGCTGTTTTGTCATGTGGAGTTGTCATGTCCTGATTTAGACTTTGAGAGTTTAATCATGGCTTGTATTGGTACTTGTACTTGTATCTGGTCACACTGTTCATACATTACTCTGGTCGCTCTGTTAATTACTGTGTTTATACATCACTTTGGTCACTTTTCACTCTGTTTTATATTGCTGTGCTATTATGGCACGCTTTAACATTCCATTTGCACAATGTACATATTGCTGCTACATTTATTTATATAAATACATATAAAAAAAACAAAAAACCTTGTTGGTGCTCCTCGTTTGTTACTTTAGTTTTGTGTTTCAAAAAATGTGATTTATATATATATATATATATATATATATAAATTAATTTTACTTGCATCTATACTTATACTTACTTGTACTCATTTCTTTATTTTATTTGAGTTTCAGGAAATGTCCAGATTTTAATTTATAATTTATTTATTGTTTTAATGTTTGCACAGTCAGTAAAGGAGCGGTTCAGGATACATTTCACTGAGTTGTACTTGTATTCTGCATGTGACAAATAAAGAATCTTGAATCTTGTAGAGAGGCAGAGCAGTGCATGTGCTTCATACTGGGAATAGTGGCACACAGTCCTCTAATCTGAGGAATGTGTTGTCTGTATCTGGAAGTGGCTGGTGGTGTAGATGCAGTGCTTGTGGTTAATCATTTATAAAAGAACCGCATAATTGTTTCGCCCTTATTTTTTTAATTCTCTGCGCAATAATTGCTCGACCATACAGCTCACAATCTTATTCCTTTTGAGATTTCCTCCATATGGAGGGGAAATTAGATCTGATCTAAACTTTTAGAAGTGTTCCCTTTATTGCTTGCACCAATTAGAAAGCATTTAACATACTCACGTTTACTATTGCATTTAGTGCTGAATTAATATGAACACATTGGAAACTCAATGTGACCAAAGTCATGCAAGGACCTCTGATTATGTGGTTATTCAAATTGGCACCATTCCATCCCCACATCTCTCCAAATTCTCTTTTAGGCAAATGTTTTTAGCCTGGAATTTTAGAATAAATAAATGTACATCTGTTTTAGAAAAATGCAGGGGTTCTGAGTTCTAATCTTGGAGGGTTGTGGCACTACACGGTCCCCCTCACTTTTAGAAACAGGTGATTCTGTCCCCCGCACTTTTTTTGACCTAGCGCCAATATTCCCGCCCGTGTTCTCCGATTTGTTAATTAGATTTGAGTGAACTAACGTTTAGCCAATCACAGCGCGGCTCTCTTGGGCGTCTGCCATGAGCTTCAAATCTTGTTGTTCTTGTGAATTTTCGTTGGTTCACCCACTGGGCTGTCTGGGGTGAAACGCACCCTAGAAAAGAGCAGAGGACGATTACATCCTTTTCTCACACACACAGAGTGAGTCTGTGTTACAGAATGTTGCGACGACACGAATCACACGTTTCCAGGCTATGATTTAAGCTCGAAAGACAGCTGAACCTGTTCTGTGTGCCTCGTCACGTCGCGCCCAATTCAGTGCGTGTTCAATGCTTTCCTACTTGTTGCTTTGGGTAAAAGTGCTGGTGAATGAGACAGAACACATTATCGGGTTCTGCTGTCTTTTGTTCATATAATTTTCTACTTCATAAAATTAAGTATAGATTTCCACAGTCCTGCGTCCTGCAGTATTTACTTTATGTATTTATGTATTTTTATGAGTATGATTTCACAGAAATAGGTTCATGTAAGTTATCCTGGCATGTTCCTCAAATTGCCACTTTGGTGCTGTAAAATTTATCAAATGTATTATACTGCATGAACACCCTTGGGTCACATCACCATACTGTCCCCCCGCTTTTAAATTGGCTGCTACGCCCCTGCATGTGTGTAACCCTTTATCTGTGGCATAGCTTTAGGTCAGTGAATGTTTAGTGTGCCTTAATCATCATCATTATTTTACCTCAAAGTGGAGTAAATGAGACTTTGATTAGCTGAGTCACCTATTAGACCCTGGAACCCACTGAACTGTCATCTGCTGTGGGCCTTCTGTATTATGTTAAGAAACCCCTTTGATCTAACTGTCTGAAGTCACTAACCTCATTTCATTCTGCCCCGTTTTTCCTCCTCTGCAAGCTTCGCCGCCTACAAGCAGAATGGAAAAGGATTCGGAAACCAGCCAAATGAATGGCCAGCCTGCAGGTGCCACGGAGTCTTCTCTGCCCAAAGAGAGCATGCAGCTGAAGAAGGAAATCTCTTTAATCAATGGGATCAGCCTCATTGTGGGCAACATGATTGGTTCGGGGATCTTCGTCTCACCCAAAGGGGTGCTGATGTACAGCGCCTCTTATGGCTTATCTCTGGTCATCTGGACTATTGGTGGGATCTTCTCAGTGATTGGAGCACTCTGCTATGCCGAGCTGGGCACCACCATCACCAAGTCAGGTGCCAGTTATGCCTACATTCTAGAATCGTTTGGAGGCTTTGTTGCGTTCATCCGGCTGTGGACATCACTGCTCATCATAGAGCCAACCAGCCAGGCTGTAATAGCGATCACCTTCGCAAACTACCTGGTGCAGCCACTCTTTCCCACCTGCGAGCCGCCGTACTCAGCTTCTCGACTTCTCGCTGCTGCCTGTATCTGTAAGTGCTGTGCTGATGAGTTCCAGCAACGGAATCTCACAGGATCTTTATAGATATTTTGGTTGGTTGTTAAATTGGTAGAAAATCACTAGTAATTATTGTATTTAATGTAGGCCTTCAAGTTATGCCTGATATTACAGAAATTGATTGGTATTTTATAGCATGTAAACCCTAAATATAACTTATGTTTATGCCCAAAAGTGCTTGAAAATTTTCAATGGTTTCTTACTCCTTCAAAATACACAGTTAAGAAGGGCTTTTCCTAATTGTTAAACTGGAAAATCTTACGCTTAAACTATTGTGGCACTACACGAACACTCGATGCTCCAAGAGGGAAATTCTGGACTGCAGCTGCATCAAAGGGCAACAGCCAATCAGCAGTGAGGAGAAATAAATAACGTTCTTGGATTGGCTACTTTCAAACCTCCCACCATCCAAGGACGCGCTTCTCTGGACAGAACCAAAACATTTATACGGTTACGCTATATATGGAAATGTAGCTGACTTTACATTAATAATTATGTTACAAAATTAGTAAATTATATTTATTAATAATTTAGTACTAAATAGTGGTGGGCCTTTATCGGCGTTAACGTGCTGCAGTAACGTGAGACTCTATCGCCCTTAATCTATTCACAAAGTTGGGCTGGGAGTTGGGTCTATACTACGCAAGCTATGGTGACTTTCACCTTGATATTTTAGCGTGGATGTGTACCTAGCCTTATTGCACTGGACGGAACGACAAGGGGGTTTTAGCCCCCAGGGCTGTAGGAAGGAATTAGTGTGTATAGAGGCTGAACACTTTTCACCAAACCTTTCCTTTCACTTA
>JBBPDE010000038.1:6691828-6705319 GCA_037974605.1 Nannopetersius ansorgii | reverse complement strand
CAGGGAGAGACTGCCCCCTGTAGGTAGGGAATGGAAGTCGCTTTGGATAAAAGCGTCTGATAAATGTCGTAAATGTACATTGTACCAAAAACAAAGTGATTGCAAAGTAAAGTGATTTATAATGTGTACAAAACAATGGGTGTCTTCACCACAGATAATAGGGCCACCACTCGAGAGGCCGTCTCTGTCGTTAACACTGTCGATTTCTCATTCTATGCGAAGGGTTTCAGACGTATTATAGTAAACTTAGAACACGGCCTCCTTGTGTGAAACTAATCCTGTTGTAACAGTACTCAAGCGCATCCTGATGGGATGTATTAAATAATTCCATTAATCCTAAGAAGTTGTAATCTCTGACAACAACAAAAGCATGTTGCAGCTAGTTGCCGTTTGGCTTATTCAGACAAGCAGAGACAGTTGCTAATTGTAGAATAAATGTATTTTTTTCTGTCAAATTACAATTCTTTTTGAAAAATGTTTGTGTTTTAGGTGCAATTTTTGCCTCACACAGAAATAAAGCTGTTAATACAGAATGTAAATGGTATCAAATCAATTATAATGACATCACCTTTTTCTTCTTTTTTTAAAGTCTCTCTTTCTTTGTGAAAGTATCCCTCAGTTCAAACTGCCAGTAATAGATTACCTCATAATAGCCTTGTCCTTTGCTTACGTCAGAATCAGTCAGTCACTGTAATTAATTTTGTGTTGGAAGCTGTCATGCGATAATAGTTGATAAATCTGTTCCCAAGCAACTGCTACTTACAGTCACCCCTCAGTCTAAAGCGAATTTTTTTTTCGGAGAACCGAACTGTATTACCGTCACCAGTCCAGCGGTGGCAGTAAAACACTGAAAAGTTGTCAACCGCCATAAAAAGAAGAAGAAGAAGCCGCTGCAGCATGTAGCATGACTGCTCCGTGTCTTGTCCTCGTATTTTAGTTTCTTAACCCCCACACAATGTTCAACAGTTATCTCAGTGTATTTAGTATTAGTAAGCTGTGCTCTGTCTAAACATGTGGGCAGAGAGAGTTATTTCAACCTTTCTTTTGTGTACGAGTCTTTGCACGCTGCTAATGCTAACTCACACTGAGTCCAGTTGGATGGTGAAACACTACTAGAAGTTGCTCAAAGGTAATTACTGCCATTTTGTTTAAGAGAGAATGAGAGATTTGATTTTTTTTTCATTATTTAATGCATAATTGTCTTATTTTTATGTCATGTCATTTATGTCATTTATGTCATTTTATTGTCATTTTATTGTCATTTCCTTTAAAATATGCTTTAATGAACTTTGGAGAAATATTGTCAGCAGTTCTTAAAAAAAACTGAACACTCCTCCAGCATGTCTTTATGGAGCCCGGATTTTGAAAATGTCTTGGCCTGCTGAAACATTAAGATTGCCCTTCACTGGAAGTAAGGTGGCCTTGCCCAAATCCTGGTGATCATTGAACCTTTTTTATATTTCCTTCGCTAAAGAACCTCAAAAGTAACCTCTTTTTTAAGGGTGCAGCTTTTTAAAGATAGTGGGGATAGTGATTCACTGCAGAGGGAAGTGAGGACAGCTATGAAGAGGTGTTGGTTTCTCAACCGAGAAGGCTTTTGATTGGGCCGCAAATCTAAAATCAAGACAGGCCATTGGTGCGCAATTGGTTATTTGATAACATCTAATGCAGCCATGTGGGCTTAGGCAACATGCTGTGATAGATAGGTCGGCCTTAATGTTGAAGAGTCTGAGAACCATTGGTCTAGATGACATACCTGTGGAGGCTTGGAGGTGTTTAGGAAAGATGGCAGTAGAATTTTTGACCAAACTGGGATCTTGGAGAGCGAGAGAAGGCCTAAGGAGTGGAGCTGATGTGTACTGGTGGTCAGCCACTGCATGGGAAAGAGTGGTAGAAGAGATGTGATGATCAGTGAGCAGCAGTATGGTTTCATGCGGAGAAAGAGCACCACAGAAACACTGTTTGCTCTCGTTGTGCTGATGGAGAAGTACAGAGAAGGCCAGAAGGTGTTGCACTGTGTCTTTGGGAAAGCAAATGACAGGGTGTCTGGGGAGGAGTTGTGGTATTGTATGAGGAAGTCAGAAGTGGCAGAGAAGTGTGTAAGGCAGGATATGTATGAGAGTAGTGTGGTAGGGGTGACTGATGCTTTCAAGATGGAGGTGTGTTTACACTGAGGATCATCTTTGAGCCCTTTCTCGTTTGCTGCGGTGATGGAAAGGTTGTCAGATGAGATCAGACAGGAGCCCCTGTAGACTGTAATGGTTGCAGGAGTGATCTGTGTGGTGGAATGGGTGGAGAGGAGTGGCAGGAGAGATTTGGGTGGTGGAATGGGTGGAGAAGAGTGGCAGGAGTGATTTGTGTGGTGGAATGGGTGGAGAGGAGAGGCGGGAGAGATTTGGGTGGTGGAATGGGTGGAGAGGAGAGGCAGGAGAGATTTGTGTGGTGGAATGGGTGGAGAAGAGTGGCAGGAGTGATCTGTGGCAGGTACCAGCGAGAGTGAAAGGGAAGGTGTACAGGATGGTCGTGAGAGCAGCTGTGTTGTTTGTTTTGATGGTTCAGAGACAGCGGAAGCAGAACAGGAGGTGCGGAAATAAAGAAAGGGTAAGGTTTGCATTGGGAGCCCTAATCGGGAGCAGCCGGAAGTAGAAGAAGAATATATGACATGAAGTAACTGATTACAAAGTAACTCAGTGTAAGAGATAGACAGAGCTCACCCAGCCTCATACTTCCACATCCCAGCCAAGCACACCTTGAGTCCGTACACAGTGTCACTCCTGAGGGCTTGCTTACATTAGAACATGTCACAGTTCTTTCAGTACCTTCACTCTCCCACCCTTCGCTCGTCCCTCCAAACCCACCCCCAACCACGTCCTTCACCGAGGCTTAGGAAGCACTCTTTACTCCAAACTAAGCCATTCCAGAAGATTAATGAACGCAGGAGCGCAACCATCACCGAGACACAGAGCTGATGGGAGAAGACGTCAACATAAGAGAGAGGAGCTACAACTTGATCCTGCTAAACGCCTCTGCCGCTGCAAAAGCGCTCCATCTGACACGTTAATCAAGAAAAGACAGGGTTCGCATTCCTGAGGAATACGCTTGCCAGTGTTTATGACTGTTGGAAAAATAATTAAGCATCTTCAGCAGTTCATATTTTCTAAAGGACTTATTTCTTCCACCAGCGGAATGTTTCTGGCAGAGGCGAAGAACACTGCAATATATTTATTTCAGATCTGCAGGCCCTGGACCCTCGTTTTTAGCTTATACTGTCTTAAAAAGGATTATTTGCAAGCAGCCAGGTCTGATTTAAATTTGAAAAGGTGGGAATGTATTTTGTAGTGCTCTATAACCTCCATACAAAATAAGTCTCCCTCCAAATAATCCAATTTAGGCAGTACTGGTGAGGGAGGGGAGGGGGTAGAGATGAAGTCAAATCTGATTATATTGCCTTCTTTATGTCGGCTTGTCCCCTCGCACGTAAACAATCGTACGAATTTGATGTTGGATTGTTTATTTACCACTCTCAAAGGAAGCCCGTATGCGAGTAAAGTGCCTATAGATATTTCATTAATATCCGAATATCGGAGGAAAAAAGAAATTCAGCTCTGGAAATGACTGCACTCGAGATGCCCTCTCCACCCCCATCCAGTGCCGTATTTGTAGCACCTGGAACATTGAATCATTGAATTTGGCTGCGACTGAATAATACTGTGCTATGAAATTAGATTGCATTGTGTTGCCAACTAATAATTCCAGACAGAATAGCAGCTCGTGCAGCTTCACACACAGTACTCTCCCAGAGATTCAGCTGCAAAGGGAAAGTCTGCATCACTTAGGCTGTATGCAGTATTTTGCAGAACATAATAGAGATTCCAAAGCTAATCTGCAGGAAACACAGTCATCACGGGGACGACTATTTCTCCACAGTTTTTGTGTACATATGGACTGGTGGCGGTAATACAGTTGGGTTCTCAGAAAACAAATCTGATGTGTCCATATGTCCAGTTAGTCTACATATGTAGAGCAGGGATGTTGGGATGTAGTGTACTGCTACAGATGTATATGCTATACAGTAATCTCCCACTTTTCGCAGGGGTTACGTTTCAGGAACACACATGTACAGTGAAAAATCGCATTTTGGTCCAAAAAAAAAAAATGTCTAAAAATGCCTATTTTTATTGTGTAAACCCTACATCTGCCCCCAAATGTTCATTTAACATTCAATTCATGCATTACCCTTAAAGAAAATGTAAAGGTGAACAAATAATCAGAATCAGAAAACTTTATTGTTTAAAAACGGTTAGCATTAGCTGTTAGCATTAGCAGCTTGCAAGACTCGTACACAAAAGGAAGGTTGAAATAACTCTCTCTACCCACATGTTTAGACAGGGCACAGCTTACTAACACTAAATAAACTGAGATAACTTGAAAATTTGTGTGTGGGGGGGGGAGTTTAAAACACTAAAAAACAAGGACAAGACACGGAGCAGACATGCTACAGGCTGCAGCAGCTTCTTCTTCTTCTTCTTTGTATGCTGGTTGACAACTTTTCAGTGTAATACTGCCACTGCTGGACTGGTAGTGGTAATACAGTTGGGTTCTCTGAAAAAATCTGCGTTAGACTGAATAAAACTGAGGGATTACTGTATTTTTTGAGTAGGGGTTACACTGTATTTGTTGAGGTACAAAGTTTAGAAAATACTTTTATTCTTAACATCTTGTGTCATGGTATATATGTGCATACTCTCTCTGAGCAAAATCTTATTATGTGTGTGACGTACTCAACAGATAAGGCCAGCACTGTTACTCTGGGGTCTTATAGCGCTGCATACCTGTTTAAACATTTACCACTGAGCTACAAAGTTTTGATTTGACGGTGACAATAGAGTCTGCAGACTTAATAAGGTTGAGATTTTGTCACTGCTGGGTTGGATCATCTCTGCATAAGTTTGGCCATGGACTGTCCTGACATGTCCTGATGTTGAGTTGTGCTGGTTAAGGGGTTGATTCATGACAATGGATGACAAAACCTTGAAGTCAGGCACACTTCAGTAGGTCAGCTATTCTCCCGTGGGGCACGGTCTCCCCCCTCCTGCCGTCTGTGTGACCAAATTAACCCAGCCACTGTCACTCCAACCACAGCCAAGAAAAAATAATTGGGTGTCTTAAGGCTCACATCAAAATGCTTAAGGTTTTTTATGATCAATGCTGCACAAGTCCATCTGCCTGACTAGTCCCATTATGTCTCAAAACCATTCACACTGATTGATCTGATGGCGGTCTCAGTATTGATAAATAATTAAAAAGCTCTCTGTTTAATTTGGGGCTAAAGTGGAGGGAGAGGACCCCCATTTTGTGTAATGAGGCCCACAGGCCTGCGATGTCGGACCCCTAATGTCTCCCCTCACCGCTCTCCCAGTGGACACTGCCAGCTGGATCTGTCTGCCATACTCACAGGAATCAATGCAATCTGCCTTGAAAGATAATCAATATGATATGTCCATTTCTGCCTCCAAGCCTCGGAGAAGAGGCTTAGTAGGCCCAGCATACAAACACCAAGCATTTAATAGGAAGATATTTCTGCTGGATCTCTTCACTTCTTCATGTTTAACAACAAATTGATGTATTCTTTTGAGCTTTCCTATTTCTGCTATCATCTTTTGGTCAGTTTCCAAGGACTAAAGCTGATTCAAGATTCAAGATTCAAGATTCTTTATTCGTCACATGCAGTCATACAAGTACAACACACAGTGAAATGTATCCTGAACCGCTCCCATTACTGACTGTGCAAAATTAAAAAACAATAAGTAAATTCTATGTTAAAATTAAAATTTAAATTTAAATCTAAAATTTAAATCTGGGCATTTATATGTACACTGTGCAAATGGAATGTTAAAGTGCATTGTGCAATAATAGCTCAGCATATAAGACAGAGTGAAAAGTGACCAGAAGTAATGTAAACAGAGTAATTAACAGAGTGACCAATGTGAAGAAACAGACACACGAAGAACACGATGGCTAAAGAAATAGCAATATTAGAGAATGTATGTTGTTTCCCTCACCGTTTTTCATTATATGTGATGCATTATCATATTTATCATTTTGTATATTTTATGTGTTTAATATAAAAAAGTGTTGAATGATAATTACCCTTCACCTTTGTCACGGTTCGGTCGGTGGCCATTAGGGCCACTGCTTTTCTGTTGGGTTTTGGGGACTTTTATTTTGAAATGCTTGTCAGTTTAGTGCTTGTGTCACGTGTCTTTGGTTCTTCACCTGTTTGTGTTTGCCCACTGATTTCTGTTTGCATTTAAGCCCTGTCTGTTGTAGTCCTCACTATCTGTCCATCGTCTTTGAGCACGACTTCTGTCGCCTTCTGTTTGCCTTGTTCCTGCCTGGTGTTTACCCTCTTCCTGTACCACATTCTCGTTCCTGTTTGGCCCACATGCCTATTTGCTTTATTCTTGTTTTTGAGTTACTAAACGCACTTCAGTATGGAGCCCTGGTTTCCGGTCTGCTTCTCCCAAGGTAGCTCTCGGTCGAGGGGGGCTAGCCCCCTCAACTGTGACAACCTTGCATCTAAATGCCAAAATACAGAGCTGGTATCAGCAAGGAAGAGTTTATATATTACTATTTACTATTATTACTATTTTATGTATATTATTGTGGTGTGATCTGGTATTTAAATTGTTAATTAGGGAATTTAGTAACTAGATCTCTGGCATGGGCTAACAAGCTTTAACCTATAGGTATTGTTGAAGTATCTGGTATTATGTGTCACTGAGGCACGTATGGAAGGCTGCCCAACACACCGAGCTGCGTGTTGATCAGATCGAGCGTCTTGTAGCGCAGGGGCGACATACAGACCAACACGACCAGGTCCAATCCCCAGCTGCCTGGCCCAGTCAGTTAACACCTCTGGCCCAGGTCACAGCTTGCCCTGGCCAGGACATCCAGCCTCAGATGTGTGATACGAGAGCGCGTGCACACTGTCTAATAATGTGTTATCGCACTCATTGCCCTCATAGACTAACACCTTCAGTAGAGAAAAAGCAAAAGGTGAGCAGCAAGTGAAGGTCATCTTTGAAGGCGGCTATGCAAAATCGGCACTGGCCTTAGCACTCTGTGAGGAATAACAAAGCTTTCAGGACCAAGTACACATGGAAGGTGTGTCTTCAGGGCCTGTTCCGCCATCTAGCTGCTGCCCCTGCTGCTATTGCTGAAAGATAAAAATCAAATTTACATTCATTTATTTCCCACATACATCAGAAGCATTCAGATGTTCAGATGCCATATTTATTCTTTAGTTTAGCACCGCAGCTATGAGGCTAACATTTTACACAGTGTTGGGGCTTGAGTGGTTCCTCGAACTGTAATTTGTTCTGGATTTGCTTTTCTTTAAAGACATGAACAAGACGTCTTTCAACTGAAGTCACATCCACCTCTTCGCTAAGGTGACACAGCTGTCACGGTTCGGTCGGCGGCTTTTCATTTGTTTGGTTCTGTTTTTCTGGTCTTGTTTTGAGGTCTTTTATTTTGACTGCCTGTTCTGTTCTGCGTATGTGACGTGTCTTGGTTTGCATCTGTTTTCTGTTCATGTGTCACGTGTCCTTGTGTTCCACCTGTCTTGTGTTTTGCCCCTGATTTCTGTTGGTATTTAAGTCCTGTTTGCGCTACCCTCAGTTATCTGTCCATCGCCTCGTTTTAGTGCGCATTTGATCCTGTTTCTCGTTCTGTATCCTGTTCCTGGTGGCCCACGTGCCAGTTTTGTTTGTTTTGTTTGTTTCTTGAATAAATCACGTCAGCATGGATCCCTGGTCTGTCTTTTGGTTCGTGCCACGAGGATATGCACGTGCGAGGGGGACTAGCCGCCCCGGACGTGACAACAGCATGACTCAATGTGAGCTGTAAAGTTGCCTTACTGTGTAGCAATATGCTGGGAACAGCCAGTTTAGACAATAGGTTGTGTGATCTAGAGGTGGTTTTTGTGGTCATCATGAATACAGAGAGCACTGATCCAAGGTCAGTCCTCAGAACTGATTAAAAGGCCAGGGTTCACCTGAAATATATGATTATAGAGTTCTGTTCCTAAGGTTCGCAGCAAATCATATTGTGTCCTAAACCGCATAAACACAATGAAAACATCAATATGGTTTGAATGGGTAGAGAGAAGCTTTGGGACTGTGTTTTTACGGACACTAGGGTGACTACTGGCTTTGCCGGATTTTATTATATAAGATTATTTTTGTTTGTGTTAGAAATCGTTTAATTTCCCAGGTATGTTTAGACTTGTATGCCCCACGCAGGCAGAATGCATCCTGTTTGTGCCTTAAACTAACTGTAATATTTGGACCTTGGTGTTTCATTTTGCTCCGCCACAGCAAGACCGAGGAAATATTGCACTGCGTCACACTTTTTTAAGGTTGATATCCGTCTAATTGATGACTTTGTGTCACATCAATCCATTATGCATAATTTAGCATGGATCAACTGACACATTAACATAATCACCAATTGGATATTCCGCTCAGTATGACACTTCAGTGAGTGGCAGATGCGAGAGAGAGAGAGAGAGAGAGAGAGAGAGAGAGAGAGAGAAAGAGAGGAAAGTGAGTCACACACTGCCTCACTAACACATCACCTCTTGCAGGCCCCTCTGGAAAGTGTCTGATGTTAAGATGTCACCCTCGCGTTCACTTAGAGCTGATATCTGCTCTAAGGAGTGTGTATGAGTACACTCAGAAATGTGTACACACACACACACACACACACACACACACACGTGCATGAGCTGGCTGGCACAGAATGGGTTAGCCGGCCGCCTGCTCAAATGCTGCCGTTTGCAATCACTAAGCAGCTTTAGCGTCTCCTACCACAGCCCTGATTTAAAATTCATAAATGCTAATCCTTCATAATTTACAGTTTAAAAAGCAGCCCTGCACATGGGCCCTGTGGCCACGGCTCAGTCAGAGTAATTATACCAAGGAGCTGGGAATGGACTACTCGTCGAGACTTTCAACAGTCAAGGAAATCCCCTTCTCTGGCACCCGACCCAATTATTCCAAATAACTAAACAGATTAGCAAGTCATTTTCCGCCGCAGCCCGGACATAGGTGCCAAAATCTCAGCCTAGCGTGGCGGCAGGTGGGTAAACAGTTTTAGAGTTGGGCCCTGTCCGGCTTTTACGGAGCAGATGAGCTAGCGAGTAATTTTATTAAGCATTTCTTTTCATTTGGGGAAGGAAGTGAGTTAGGCTATTGTCTTCTACCAGGTTAACAAGCTCCTTCGAAGACGTCGCCTGCGCTTACATAGGTGACATCTTTAGCAAGGCAGGGTGTGGGGCATAGTGGCTTTTCAAAGCTCGCAAAAACATTTTCCTGCTTCTTTCAGAAATGAGAAATTAAAGGTAAAATCAATGCTGTTAGCCAAACACCCACTCTGGTATCACTTGGATTTAGATCCAACGCTTCTACGAGGCACTAGAGGAAGAGGAAGAAGGCACTAGAAGAAGATTTATGGGCAGTATTTACAAATATGGATGATTATATCTTACTGATCTCAATACTAATTAGGATCTGTTTTATTACTAGTAGAAATAGCAGAGCACACATGTGCTAGCATTGAGATAAACAGTAGGTGGTCCTTTCCATCTCATTAAATAAAGCAATGCTGCTTCTCACATACTCCTATCCCAAATAGTTAAAGAAATTGCAAAACAAGAACAACAGAAGCTGTTCCTACTAAAGGAGCATTGTACATTTAGCCCATACGCTAGCAGCTACAGAATAAGAGGCATTTCCTCGTGTTTTACACTCTCTAAAGAATTATGCAAGAATTATGCAACGTAACGCATGATTGTGTCTAACTGTAGTGAACAGTAGGCATTCATGCGATTGTGTGTTCAAGCATAAATCATTTTACAGTCTGTCACTATGCTAATAACAGTCCTAGGGCATGCTAATTTAGCCCTTGTTAGGGAGCTAACTGAGTGAGTGTTCATGGATCAAATCATGACACAGTGCTAGTAGTGCCAGTATGCGACGGAAATGTTGTTCTCTCTCCTTCAATTTCTTTATTTATTATCTGAGTTTGAGCATGCTCTCAGAACCACACGGCGGTGCTATCGACACTCAGCTCAAGTATGCTTTTTGGAACAAGCACCGCTACGTTGGCAATGGCTCAGAACACAGAGTGCTGTCCAGGTGTAAGGATGTTGTAGCCATTCTGACCACTCACACAAATATCTACAGTTCACTATAGTTACACACAACCATGAATTACGTTAAGCAAGTGGATCGTTTTCTCTAAAGAGCATAAAATATGCGCAAACACCACTTGTTCCGTTGCTGCTAGCATGTTGGCTAATAGCACAAGCATTAAAGCTTCTTAGTCAGTGCGTGCTCAGATAAATATCCAATCCTCTGCACCTCTTTCCTTTATTGGGAAGAGCTTCTGTCGTCTTTGTTTTGCTCTTTCTTTAGTTATTTGTATATTTGGGAGGTGAGTATGTGAGGTGTAACATTGCGCGCCCTGCAAATAGAACTGACTGAGCTCGGGATCAGGTGTGGGCCAGATGGAGGAGACCTCCATCAATCCTAGCTCAACCAGATGAACGCCGTGGGGAGATGAGACGGAAAAAGAGAATCCAGGGAGGAGGGAGAGGAAGAAACAAAGTCTGGGTGCAAGTTGGGAGGGTACTTCCACCACCGGGGGGGCTCGGAGACAGATTGGGGCTCAGAGATGCCAGGTATCCATGTTCTAGCCATGGATGTGAAGGTTATCACACAGCAGACCTTAATCATTTATGTAACAAGTCTGACTTGGTAACCCCAGAATACCAGAAGAATAAATTCACACCGTGCTTTATTTACATGAAAGGTGTATTCTACTGTGCCAATGCACATAATTAAATGGAACATTTAAGACAGAAATGGCAGATAAAACTAATTAGAGTTTTTGTCAGTTTGAATGTGGTTGTAAGTTAAAAGCTCTGTGGCAAGGACATCACAGAGGAAGCAGTTTCTGTTTTTAAACACTGCTACAGCCCTGCAGAGTCCTTTGAAAAGGAAAAGTTTGGTGAGAGTGTAACTAAAGAGGTGTTTTATAAGCTACTAACAGCCTTTTTTGCTGATACTGGTCCTTAGCTTGTGTCCCTTCCACAGTTTAGAAATGTTCGATTTCTCTTTCAGTCACAATTCCAACAAAAGAGACCTTCAGTGCATGTGCAAACTCAGTCCCTCGGTTCCAGTTCCAGTCATATTTAAGTGAAACAACCAGGATATTAGCTCAACTTAGGAGTTAGTGTTGTGTATTGGAGTGTTGCTGGACTGCAACACATCCTACGTTTTACATTCTTCACTCTGTGGGCTGTGGATGAACCATAGGTCTGAGATACTGTAAGGATATCGTCGCTGTTGGGCGGAAACCTCGTAACTCCACTTTTGGTCTTTGTTGTTTTTTTCATAAATCAATACTATTGGTCAGTCTCTACGTGGGTCTGTAAAATTTAGAAATTATTAACCAATGAAAAGTGTTGAAAATAGCTTGGGATGTTTGATGACTCATTTCCTAGTTTCCTGAAAAACAGCCGTTTTGGACATATGAGGTTTTCGCCCGACAGCGATGATATGCAGCTTTGTTTCTACAATCTAATGTTAAAGAGTATCATATTTTACTATTCTAAATATCATACCATCTCTTACCAAACAGGGAAATGTAACGATTCCATTACTGTTAATTGTTTCTGTTTTGTGATTTAGGCCACAACTGTGTTTCTGAATATATCAACTGTATTTTGAGCACTTCTAGAGAAATGAACCACCACCCATCTTTTCCTAGAACTGTGCATTAAAATCAAGAGCAATCAATTTATTTGCATTTTCTTTTACCATCGTGGTCCACCCTTACCTTCTATCAGCCATTCTCCCCGCTCCGAATCTGCCTCCCTCCGTATGAACTAGTCTGTCTCACCGCTCATCATGCTAATGAATTCAAACAGATCCAATTTCTGAAATTAGTTCACTCCCGAACAAGATGGATTCATCAATTCCACATCCATAAACATACTCTCCAGTTTTCTCATGTCTCACTGCGAGAGACGACAGGAGTGTTTTAGCAGGAAGTCAGAGGATATTATACAGTCGGTTCTGAACTGAACAAATGAGCAGAAATTCAAGGCTATGCAGAGAATATTACAAGTTTATCTGTTAGGTGGGAAAATTTACATTTACAGTAAAATTTACGTTTACAGTCACAGCATTTATCAGACGCTTTTATCCAAAGCGACTTCCATTCCCTACATACAGGGGGCAGTCTCTCCCTGGAGCAACTTGGGGTTAAGGGTCTTACTCAGGGACCCAGTGGTGGGTGGCCTCAAAACCATGGTAATTTCACACGACAGCTCAGCAGTTCTGCATTCCAGAAACCAAGCTGAAACCCCCCTCTAAAAGCATCAGATCTCCTACTGCAGCGTCCCTGTGAACCTGGCCCACTCCACGCTTTCTCCCTGGACATTGTGCAAACAATGCAATTATGAGAAATGAAAATCAAAATTAAAGCAATAACTTACAGCATTATACTCCGCTGTCAGGCCTGGAATTCCAGCCTGACTAATGGTTCCATGCTAAGACTCCTTTGGACACCTCCAGTAGTGCAAAGTTCATATCTATTCCTAGCACTCAACACTGTTTAAGCACTGAAGGGCTAAGCAAGATTTATTGGCCAAATGTGGGTACTATATTGTCTGTGGGTTTCCAGAGAAAATAGCAAAGAGACGTTAGTGTTTGAAACACAGGGAGGATCAGATTTCCTTCAGCTCATCGCACCAGCCAATACGAACACATTCGTCAGCTCCACAAAACAAGAGCTTTGTGGTCTCAGAGCTGTCTGCAGCCATAATATAGAGATGTAGCGTGACGTTGAATGTAGTGTGATGTTAACACTTGAATATGTTCCCAGTGTATGAATTACGAGAGATGGGAATGATCCTGTCCCGAGTATCGGAAGGACCATTTTAAAAAGTGATGAGTTAAAAATGACAACTTGTGTATTTTTTAACCCTTTTAATCAGGCCCGACGTCAGGGGCGGGGCTTTAGGGTGCCGTGCCCGCCCTCAGACTCACTTGGGCCCGCCCCCTGATAATACAAGCCCGTCATCAACCAAACGTTTACAATATTGTTTTTGAAAAAACACTAATAATCGCAGGCTACTATGATTCATAGTTTTTCTTTTCCAATAAAATCATTCAGAATAACAAAGAAAAAATGCTAAAATGTGGTCATTTCAAACAGTCTGTAGTTCATTTAAAATAATCCGGTTAAACAGAAATGGGCGGCTACTCTTACAGTAACAACGAACACAGGCCTCACAAACTAGCGATAGAACTCAGGAAAATCAGCTAAAGACGAGGAAACTACACGGAGCTGAAGAAAATGGATATACGACGTTTCTTTAACAAACAAAACAGGTTTGAGGAGAATGTCATAGACGAG
>JBBPDE010000038.1:6563393-6574553 GCA_037974605.1 Nannopetersius ansorgii | reverse complement strand
TCCTGCCGCGGCTTAAACTGTTCCGCTCTCAGTTCTGCACTTAAATTCACCAGAAAACTCAAGATTCAGTCTTTGTTTTAGATGTCATCAAACGACTTGTCGACTCGACTTCAACTTTGCTGACCGACTAGTGGACTTTAAAAAATCTGGAGTTAATGCCCTAATATATATATATATATTCCTGAAAGAAACACTCATAATCTGGTATTCCATGTCTCTCGAGTATGCTACTTAGAGGCCTACAATGTAAGCTGGAAGGCACAGAGGGTTAGCATCAGCCGTGTTATTCAGCAAGAGCAGTCGGGAAGCTGTCAGAGGCGAGCAGGGGAGGTTCAAAGGCTATGCAGTGCCACGACTTTTGCAGTACCGTTTACGAAAGCAGTAACTGTGCCTGGCACTTTTAGCACGAAATGAAAACCCTCTTCTTTTTTTTTTGCAAGTGCTCGATTATTTATTTATTTTCCCTGGGGTAGGAGAACTCGGAGGTGTACGCTGAAATCCAAATTAGATCTCGGTAGCATTGACACACTTTCCGTGAGCAGGTAGCTGGGTGCTTCATATATGATTAATTAATTGAGGCAGGCTGCCATCTGTGTTTTAACTGATTAAATAGCGCACAAAGTAGGATGCTCCTTTTGATGTGAACCTTTGGGGAACGCGCTTGCCGGCTTTGTACTTCTACCTTGATTAAGCACAATACTCTGGCACTCCCCACAACCCCCCCCCCCCCCCACCACCACCACCACCACCACCACCCCACCCTCGTAACCCCAAGCCCCTTTAGTTCAAAGTCTCCTTAATTTGTGTGGAGAGGACACAAAGGCATTAGAGGTGCTTTATAATGCTTCCCATCTCCAACTGGCCTCCTGGATTCTTCTCATAAGTGAATGTTTCACACAGACTTGCACCCGTTCGCACCCGTTCGCTTGTTCTTTCGCTGGCCTGCTTTTTTTTTTTTTTTTTCGCCACCGAAGCCCTGCCTGCGCTGCCGGATAAAAAATTGATTCCAGTAAATTCTCACCTGAGATCCATCACGGTGAAAGGCTTTTAAAGGTCACACATGTAATAAGTTCCGCTGGTCTCAGTCACTCAGATAATGGGCCTTTAGTCCACCCCGCAATACTGCTATATAGAAATAATGGAGTAATCTGTGGACCATTCAATTCAATAGTGCCGGAGCACAGGTGCCTGGCAGGCAGGCAGGCAGGCAGACGGGCCGAATGCTAGGCATGTGCTGAGGAGAGAGCATGCTCTGATGGAGGAAACGTTAGTCTCCTCTGGTTTCCATCTTTACCATGCAGCCCCTGAGTCACTGACATTTCAAAAGGCTCTGCACAGGCCTCTGTAAGCCACGGCATTCCGGCAGACAGAGACAGGAGGAAATATAGAGAGAGCGAAAGTAGGATAAGGGGAAAGAAAAAAAAAAAGCTAATGATGAGCTGTCTGATAAGTGTCCTCACTCGCAAATGAATTAGCTTTTCAACAGGCGCCCAATATGGTCCTAAAACAAGGGAAATCGTAAGGTGATTGCTTTAAAACGGAATCATTGTGTGGTGATGTATTCTGTTTTATGTTAATTACGAGAAATAAGCTTCCCGTTTCACTAAGGGTCCATAATTGAAATGTGAGGCCCTAAATCCCTTTGTACAGCAATGTTGCACCTCAAATCCGTCCCTCTGTCAGCTGCTGAGGTGATGAAAGCCCAGCGAAGGCACTGAGACTCCAAATGGCATTCGAATAATGTTTTCGTAATTCTGCCGGATCTGACACAGCCCGTGTGTTCTTTTAAGGCAGGCCGCACTGAATCTGCGCAATCGTTTCCAGTGATTACATTTCGGAGATAGCAACCGGGAGTGGACGAGCCGCGGTCCCTCAAATGTATGGAATTTAATACTGCTTGAGGAAAACAGTGGAGATGTATAATTTATGTTCCACGCATTCCACAGGCATCCATCCCAGCTCCTATTATTAGCTTATGAAAACGTCCAGACTGCGGCGGCCGACCCGAGCTGGGAATGAGCAGCGGCGACTCAGAAGTTCGGCAAACCCCTCCACAGCAAACCTTCATAAAAGGGGCGGGACCGTCGGCGCGAGGGGAATCTAAACACAAGACCAAAACAAGACGAGAGACATGCAGCAGAGAAGACAGACACACATCACATGTGTGGAGATCCTTCACTCTAGAACACAAACAGCACGGAGAGCTGCAGAACCTGCAAGTCGGTGTTAAAGTACAGTAACAGAACCGGCGCCCTGCGTCTGAAACGGCTCCGCTAGCTAACATGGCTAACGCTAGCACTGCAGGGAGTCGTCCTGCCGCGGCTTAAACTGTTCCGCTCTCAGTTCTACGCTGAAATTCACCAGAACATTCAAGGCATCAGTCTTTGTTTTAGACGTCATCAAACGACTCGTCGACTCGACTTCAACTTTGCTGACCGACTAGTCAACTTTAAAAAATCTGGAGTCAAGACCACAAACCCCTCCACAGCAAATCTTGGGAAATTAGCAATAAGAGAGCTCCGTTAAATGCTAGTCAACCAACATGAAAAGAAAGCACTGCCACCAAAAGCGTGGCTTATTTTCCCCCCCTTTTTAAGCTACAAAACCAGCCTCACTTAGTACATCCAGGCCTACAACAGATGTCTTTAAAAGGAAACAATACAGCAACTCAATCTGTATAGTGGGAGAAAAATACAAAAATGCCTCTCCCTCTCTGTTGGAGAGCCTCGACTGAACTGGCATTTCAGCTTTAGATGCTCACCTCACTCCCCCTGTGGTGTGTGTCTGTGTTTTCCTGTGCATTATATACAAATTTTAAAAGGAGAAAAGTGTATATTTACCAGACAGGCCTTGCTATGTGGCTTCTGAAAGCTAGCGGAGTGGCAGACAAAAGAGGGAAACCCATTGTAATTGATTGTTACTAGAGATTACCTTTCCACGAGAAGTGTCTGCTGATTGCAGAATCGTTTTGTCTGCTGGAGGTGCTGCACACATGAAAGTGTCGCTTTCAGAATCACGCGTCCCTTCTGACATGCACCTCACCAAACAATTACTGCACTTTTGTTGCTTTGTCTCCAAACCCCTGCTAGTAGCCTAGCCAGGGCTGTTTGTGAGTGCAAGCTCGAAAACCAACTTCTCCTCCAAGCTGTGGTAATTACGGCTGCATCTATTGACACCTCCTTCATGGGATCTCGCATCGCTAGCAGATGCATCGCTTCTCTTCTCCCTCCCTAAGAACTATGACAAACTGTCACGAAGCAAGCAGCTTGCTACATGGAAATGAAGCAATTAAAATAATGCCACATTATGGTACCCACTGAAGACTGGCATCTGTTGTTGAGCTTAGATCCCCTGAAATCAGTCGCTTGAAACCAGCGCAGTGTTGATTAGCTCAGGTGAGTCATGCTAAGTAGTGGTCATTTGGCACCATGAGGCCATATAGAGAACCAGAAAATCTATTAAAATGCAAATAAGCTGATCATGAGTGGTCAAGCATTTGACCTGGCACTGGCCTTTACTGAATCTGGAGTCGAAGCTAAGGCCCACTTTAAATTAAAAATGGCCTCCAGTGACATTAGTTTATGCCACTGCTCATTTTAAGGGAAATCATTACACCATACAAAGGTTTTCCGCCTGACTTGAGTTCTTTTTATGTCACTGTCTGTTAAATGCAGAGAAAGAATGTCACATTGTGCACACTGTCTGCTGAGGTGTGTTCATGCCTGACTATAAGGGGCCACTTAACTTTTCTTGTACTCCAGAGGGTGAGGGAAAGTAATACTGGCCAATAAAACCAGGCCATACCTGACCCAGTACGTCACCCAGCTCCTGGTACAAGCCTTGGTTATCTCTCACATCGATTACTGCAATGGCCTTATAGAGGGTTATCCAGCCTGCATGGTACCCCTAGAGCTCGGCTGGTCTTCAACCAACCCAAAAGGGTTGCTGACTGACCTACACTGGCTACCCATGGCTGCCCAAGTTAAGTTCAAGGCACTAACTCCTGCCTACAGAGTGACTTCTGGGTCAGCACCCAACTACCTTAATCGCATCATTCAGCCGACTCCCTCCCTCCGCTTCTTCAAGGAACATCGTCTGGCTCTGCCATCCCTACACGCAAGGTAAACCCAGTCCAGACTGGTCCGATTCTGGTTCCCTGCATGTTGAATGCGAGGGTGGAGGTAGCTCAGTGGGTAGGGTTCTTGCCTCCAGACCAAGAGGTCATGGGTTTGAATCCTACCTTCAGCCTCATACCACCACTGGGTCTCTGAGCAAGACCCTTAATCCCAAGTTGCTCCAGGGAGACTGTCCCCTGTAGTCACTTTGGATAAAAGCGTCTGCTAAATGCCATAAATTTAAATGAATGAGCTGCCAAAAGCGAGGAGTACAGCAGAATCTCTCTCTATCTTCAAAAACCTCTGTTCAGTCAGCGTACTAATTGTAATATATCACAGTACAGACAGGACAGTTGTTACGATTTCAAATTCAGATTGACTTTAAAACACCTATCCACACTCCGCCCACAGTTCCTGTCAGTTTTTTGGTTCAGTTCGGTTCTACTCTGTTCGGTTTGGTTTTGGACCTACAGTTTTCCACTACAACTGGTTGCTATAGCGACCAAACATTCTGAGCAGCAGCCTGAGCGGAGGCTCTAAGCTGAGGTAAACAACCCGGTATCATTACAATTGCCAGCATGGATGAACTCAGAGGGGTTTTATTTCTTATCCTTGGTTTGTGGCTGTTTGCCACAAAACTTACCAGACAAGGCTTAAAGAAGCAACATTAGGCTAACGTTAATGCTAACGTTCAGTCAACAACACTGACGTAACCATAGCAACCACCAATCAGTAACTTCCAATATGAACACGTCATCATTTAGTATCGGTTCAGCACGCCTGGAACCTCGGCCAAGGTGGTACCAAGAATGGTTCCGGGTTCCAGGGACCAGATTTCAGCTATTTACCCCAATAGCCTGACCTAAACACGACTTCACGGGGCTCCAAAAATACATATATTTACACAAACAGGCCTGAAAATATATATCTGCTGAAGTCTCTAAAACAACTAAATGACTATAATTATAGTTTTCCACATTATTAAATGAAAATCATGGGTAAGAAGTCAAAGAGAAAAATAGGGAAAAGTGCTTTGAAGACCCGTAACCTCAGTGAAAATTCATTTGTGTGGTGTTCCACGGTGTAGCTGATGCATTGCCAGGTCCTCTCTAGAGGAGATGTATTAACCCACAGGGCCGGTGCTGAAAGTTTGCAACCTTTTTCAGTGACAGGTTTTATAAGCCTAATGCAGTTTGTGATGTATAGCATAATAACCCACTCCATGACTGTAGGGCCTTGCTCTTAATATCGGGTGGCTTGTGTATCAGGCAAAATTATTGTAATGAGACCCAATTTCCATACAACAGCGAAATGAGTTCATTATTCTGCGCTATATGGGTGGAGTAACCAAAGGAAATTGATGCTTTTATTTGGGAGGAATTGAATTCTGGACATGAATAAAATTAAGTAAAGTTGCAAACAGTAAAAATGCAATAATGATCATGACGTAGTTATCAAAAGGTTTTCACCTGTCCTTGCCGCAACAATCCTTTATGCCTTTATCCTTTATGCTCTTCTTTGCTGATTGTGTGAATAGTAGACCGTCTGCGCCACGTCGTAACTGACCAGTGAACATTACTAAGCGTTAAACATGGTTTTATTAAAGAAACTCCTTACACGAGTCCTGAATATCTGTATAGATAGTTGCCATCACTGCAATATTAGACAGTGTTTGGCTCTGAGCGAATTTTTCCTCTGAATGTGACTGAATGCTCGGTTTTGTCACGATGGTGGGGGCTAGCCCCCCTTGTCCGTTAGCTACCTCGGAGTATGGACCAGACTTGAGAACGTGAATCCATTTCTGTGGTTTTTCTTCAAAGCAAAACAAAACAGGAAAACAAACCTGGCTCAGTGGCCGTTACTAGAACATGAGCGTGAGAAACGAGATGCAGGTCGCAAACAAGGACAATGAGGCGTTATGAGGCGATGGACTGACACAGAAAGGACGGAAAACAACTTAAATACAGCCAGTCATTAACCCTAAACACAAACAGATGAAAACCCAACTCATGTGACTCTAAACACAAAACAGATGAAACCAAGACACGTGACAATCGAACTAAACAGAACAGGACTTCAAAATAAAAGCTCCAAAAATAAACAGAAAAACAGTGGCCCCTATTGGCCACTAACCAAACCGTTACAGGTTTCTAGAGTTATGATGTTGTATTCAGTGCAGTTTTAGCTTATGATGTCGGTTCAACCGTTAACTTATACTTAAATTACCTTATTTCAACCCTTAATGAAAAATGTACATATAAAGTGTATATATCGAGTTTGAAATCAGCAAAAATTATTTTTTTATTCGTTTTTTTTTTCCTATAAAATTACATTTTATATGGGCATGTTGTCTTTTTCCCTTTGGGAACACATCGATTATGAACATGTAGCAACACATCTGACTCTTTTAAACGATATGTTACAGGTTCCTGAAAAAGTAGCTTATAAATACATCACAAGACGCTGCCAGTATTGAGACAGATTTACAGCTAACTTCATCAGGAGCCTGTAACCTGATCATATTGGTTATAATATTGCATGACTTTAATGGTTCCACTCCAAAACAAGTGGGACTTGGCAGATCCCATAAAGAGCTGCCTGTATCGCTAGTGTTTATCACTGCCATCCCTAATTGCATTTATCCCTTTCAAGGTAACCTTTATAACCACCTCCCCCGTCTGCTAGTCGCAGCACTATTCAAACTGCCCATTGAGAGTTCTGCTTCAGTGTATCCTCTTCATCAGGTGATTATACTATCTATCAGCTGCAGCTGTCACTACTCATTTAAAGCCTCTGCCAGACCCTCCAAGTGATGCAGCCAACTGTAACCTCACTGATTGCTGTTTTGTAATCCAACACCTCACCCCATAACATTTCCAAACTGAAAAAATTGCAGGCCCTTACATGCAAAAAAAAATTCTTAGGGCTCAACTCTCGTCGATAAAGGCAAGTCGGAGGTTGAGAAAAAATCCTACGAATGCGCTGCCATTGGAAACAAAACAAACCCATCACATCACTTTTGTTGTTGTGAGAGAGAGAGAGAGAGAGAGAGAGAGAGAGAGAGAGAAACACAAGGAAGAGAGAAGAAGGAGGGGGGAGGGGGAAATAAAGCATGGGCCAAATTCTTTTCCTTGTTGCCAAGGCACGCTTGGGAGGCTGGCAGCTACAAAGATTCAATTATACAAAGTGCAAAAAAAATAATTAGAAAAAATAATAGCACTTGAGAAAAAAAATAATAGTCCCCTCCAGAAATTGCATAGAACAATAAATCTGTTAATTAGCTCATTAATATTCAATTGGGGTCAGTGGACTTAATGGAACCTTTTTCATGGGCCAAGGAAATGTTTAACACCCGTTTTTTCCTCCTCTGACGCCGATTATCAACTACGCACAGACAGGCCTTATCGGCGCTCCAGATGGCGGAGAACAATGCCGCACCATTATCGCCTCACCGCAGCGTGGGTGCCTTGTAACCGGTGTGTGCCGGAGACAGTGAAGTATAGATACTGAGGCATTTAGTGTAATTGATATGTGGTATATATTGTATTGTTTAGGCCCTGTTTGCTTGCTCCACCGGTATTCAAGACGAGGAAGGAAAGGCAAAGATTGATTCTCGGTGCAGCTGTTTTGGGGGTCTCTCTCTCTCTCTCTCTCTCTTTCTCTCTCTCTCTCTCTCTCTCTCTCTCTCTCTCTCTCTCTCTCTCCATAGGCGAACGATAACTGGTTAATGCTTGGGCCCCTTGGCATTGCCCCAAAAAACAGTCATCTGCACTTTTGACTAAGAGAAAGAGGGTGAGAGTGGATTTCATCTGCACATACACACGGGTCTGCTGACTGCAGCCTGTGCCGCTTAGTGACTCAGATTGATGTTTTATTCAACAAGTGCGGTGGGGAGCGTTGTCCAGGCACGGAAGGAGCTTCTTGGCTCTAGCTAACAGCTATGAAGGCCATTAGGAAAGGGCTGAAAATCTTGCTTCCCTTCACGCAATCAAATTCCAGACGAGCGCCAAAGGTTACAGGAAGTATAATAATGCAGCCTCGTTGAACAGAGAGTGATTTGGAGAAATAAAGAGATGCAGTCACTCCAGAACAGTTCAGGAAGCTCTGCTGTGAGGGTTCGAAGAGTGCCAGCTAGCTTGGAGCACAAAGTAATGGTATTAATAATAATAATAATAATAATAATAATAATGCATTTTATTTATAAGTGCCTTTCACAACACTCAAGGTCACTTTACAGAAGTTATTAAGTAATAAAAATTGAAGAATAAATAAATTAAAAAGAGTTATAATCCTTGTGGTATCCTTCAGGTGCGCAGTCTCCACGGTTACGGGGGGCAGCTGAATATCTTTAGGCATGATGGTGACTCTCTTGGCGTGGAAGGCGAACAGGTTCATATCCACGCATAGATCCACCCAGTCTCACCTCGCCGTCCCCCTGCAGGGCCGTGACGGCGGAGCTCTGGAAGCGGAGGTCGATCCTGACATCCCGAGCGGTCTCGCGCGCCAGGCGCTGGAAGGACAGCTACCAGATCAGCAGCTCCGTGGATTTTTGATAATGGTGGATCTCTATCAGAGCCGGTGCCGGTGCCTGTGATGTTTCTTCACGGCACCGGAGGCCAGAGCGCTCTCGCGAGCTGATTCAATCAGAATCAGAAAACTTTATTGTTAGCATTAGCATTAGCGGCTAGCATTAACAGCATGCGGCAAGCCACAGCAAAGACTCAAAATAACTCTCTACCCACATGTTTAGACAGAGCACAGCTTACTAATACTAAATACACTGAGATAACTGTTGAACATTGGGGGGTGTTAAACACTAAAATACGAGGACAAGACACGGAGCAGTCATGCTACAGGCTGCAGCAGCTTCTTCTTCTTCTTCTTCTTTTTATGGGGGTTGATTTTTCAGTGTATTACTGCCACTGCTGGACTGTTTGCGGAAATACAGTTCCCAGAAAAAATTGGTGTTAGACTGAAACTGAAAGGGGTTACTATAGTCCGATAATAAAAAAAATTCTCATTGCACGAATTGAAGGTACTCCTATTAACTCCTGTTACTCCTACCCCTATTAACTGTTCCATCTGTCCACTCATGGGCCGAGCAGCGCGTTCTCGTCTTCATGTTACAGAGCGCCTGTAGCCAGAACTGCACATGGCATGCGATTAATGAGCTTTATTTTTTAACACGTTATTTTTCTGTGATTAATTGATCAAAATGTATGTGTTAATTTGACACCACTAATATTATCTATTTTTTTACAGAATGTCTCTCATTAATAAACATGCCAAAAATAGCACACACACACACACACACACACACACACACACACACACACACACACACACACAGGCTTTATAACACATTCTAAATGATGTTGCCTATAGACGCACATTTTCACATGACTCCTCTTGTGAGATACGGGAGTGTGAAAGCTGACCTTGCTCTCACTCTGCTGTGCTGCCTCTGTGTTTTTCATCAGTGTAGCTCATATGAGCATTTCATTTTCGGCGCACTCTCTCCTCATTGAGCGAAGAGGTCTCCCTGTCAGGCTAAAGAAAGCCATTTTTATGATGTGATCTCCAACTTAAGGGAAAGAAGAGAATGAGGGGGGGCCTCTCATGAAATCTTCAGTCACAACACAAGAAGCTGGAAGCGGATAACCAATCTTTGGTGAAGCCGCTGTCCGTGTCGCAGAGGTGCCATGAACTCCTGGGGACCTTGACTCCTCTCACACTTATTAAGCGGCTCAAAGATTTGCAGCACTTGAAGAAACACAGCACTGGACTCTTGTGGGAATATATTGATAGAGACGTATTGTGGGTGGAAATGACTAAAGAGCGACAAAAACGTCTCAAAAATGATCAGCTGTGCCTCTGCGGGAAAGGTCAGGGCACACCTTTGTGTGTTTCTGTGTTTTCTGATTGGGGTCGTCTTCTGAGGGTCTTATGTGTATGTTATAAGATTTAAGGTCCACTCAGAGTTTATTAAACTGAGCTGTCTTAAGTGCAGATTCAAGGACCTTCAACCACATACAACATTTTTTCTGGCTCTGTTATTTCTCCGAGATAAAACTGAGCCCGGTTTAACACTAATATGAGATTTTGATCGCTTTCTCACACTTCTTAAACTCACCGCCTTCCTTTAATCTCAGCCTGATCCCAATTTAAGATCTTAAAATGCTCTCTCTTTTCTCTCAGTTCACTAATCTTTGTCTCGAATAATCAGATCTTCAGATGAACCATAAGATCCAAAAGAGCCAAAACTTGGTTGGCTAAACAGTGAGTCTGTACACCATCTGAAATTTGTCTTAGTGATCAAATTTAAGATCTTGGCAACAAAGTGAGACAGTTTTGAGATCTAGATGGCCATTGAAAACAATGAGAACAGCAATTGAACTTCTATCTTAATTTATTTATTGTTTGCTCCTAACTAGTGATGGGAAGTTCGGCTCTTTTCAAAGATCCGGCTCTTTTGGCTCGGCTCCCTTTAAAGAGCCGGCTCTTACGGCTCCCAAACCGTTCTTTATTTAGTATCACTCAGAGCCTTCTATTTTAGCCCAATTTATCAGTTGTGAATGTTTTGTGTATTGGTAAACAACTTTTTCATTCCTTATTTTTCATTAAAAAATACACAGTTACTATTATTTAACATTTTAATAAAACTTTAATTGAAGAATTGAACACAACCACAGCAAGCAAATCAAAAAACCTAAATAAAGGGAAAAGTCTTAACATATATAATAAACATTTATAACAGAACACTTTTGTCTTTAGTGCAGGTTGGCATTGAGAAATATGAGATGCCTCAGCTTGGAGGGGCGGATGCGATTTCTCCTGTCTGTAATTATTTGCTTCTTTTTCGTTTTTCACTAATTTTTTCACTTTCTCCCAACGGACTCACAGTTAATGCCGTCTCCCCGCCTCTCTCTGCCGCTCTGTGTACCTGGCCTGTACCACTACACTCGCTGTCTTTAAAGCACTCTCCCCTTTCCTTCTTTCACATAATGGTACGATCCTAGTGGGTCCTCCCATGTGATTAGCCGCA
>JBBPDE010000038.1:6422381-6432774 GCA_037974605.1 Nannopetersius ansorgii | reverse complement strand
GTGTTTTATACTTTTCCTCATTAAATAAGATGGGATTCAGCTGATCACTGATCAGTCCCTCATAAAGCAGAATCAGGATTTTGTGGAGTTTAACAGACACTGGACTGGAATGGGTTCACACTCAGAGAGACGCTGGTTTAGAATCAACTTCAGTGGACTCTTATTTTTCCAGAGCTGGTTTATTAAGATACGATGTGGGCAGAAACAAATGAATAAAACCTATACAACAGTACAGTATAAAAAGTACAAAAAAATATAAATATGGGCTCATTTTAAAAATATATATCCATATTGAGTATATGTATGTTTATATGTACACTGTGGGCATCCTTGCAGGCACATGTGGGAATTAATTGCCTGGAATTTTGGGAATACTTGGGAAATTTGGGTTTGGTTACAAAGTTTTAGGCCAGAAATACAAACACACACAAACACACACACACACACACACACACACACACACACACACACACACTGCAGTGATAACTTTCCCATCATCTCTTCTTATCGCTCCCTGTCCCCCTGCACATCTGTCTCGGGTATAAACTTCGCGCCGCGCTGAGACGTCCAGGACAGGCACTCTGAGGATCGCAAACAATCCACTCCGTAAAAGAGACCAGCGTCTTCGAGAGAGCAACATCTGCAGAAGGACTCACCTCTCCCTGGCTTGCCGTTAAGGTAGCTGCGCTAATGGCTTTACCTGGTGGCGCCTCGTTCACATAACTGATGTTTGGTGGAGCTCTGGCAGGCGCTCGCTCTGGGCAGAGCGGTAGCTAACTTCTATATTAAAATCAGCACCCCTGAACCCCCCCCCCCCCCCCGCAGAACTCCCGGGCCAGCAAATTCATCCTGCAGCAATTACCATATGTTGTGACTGTGGTTTTGGAACAACACAGTGACATCTGTGTTATATTGGCATCTGGGGCACACTGAAGTAACTTCCAGCGCCTGCATTCCATATCAGCATCTACAGAGCAGGTGCTCCTCCACAGCCCCGCTTCCACTGCTGGAGAAGAACCTGCACTAACACTGACACTAACACACTGTCTGGGATTTTCTGCTCTCCGTCTTAAACAACAAGCCAGCATTCGGGAATCTCAGCTTTGACTCTTTAAGGAATTTAACCCAAGATTATTCCAGCGTGGGTCTTATAAACAGTTATGAATAGCCGATGCACCATTCGCTTTAAAGTTGTTCTACTTTTAATTATTTATTTATTTTTTGAACCACTTTTTGACGTTTTTCTGTGTTTATACAAAATAAAGTGACAACAAATGAGAGGAAAGACATTTTTTTTAAAAACCCGTGTAGAATTTATTGTTAAGATGTGTCGTTCAGAAAAGCCGCCAACATTTGATGCGTCATTGTAAAGAAGTTACAACGTTTCTGACGGTGTTGACGGTGTTTCCTTGCTCTAAAAGCTCAGAAAAGAACGACACGATTGTTACAGATGTGATTCCTGAAACACTGCTTTACAGGATCTGAGCTAATGGCCTTAAACGTTTCTTTTTCTTTTTAAAAAATTCAGTAACATGTGGCACGTAAAATTAAAAAATACGTAATTAATAGGAAAAGAAAACAAACATAAAGAAAAAGTAAAAAAGTACACAGGGCTCCGGTGCATCACTGGTGCAGACGGAAGAAAAAAATGTGTGAAAATCTGTTTTGTGAACAGATAATTATAAAATGTAATCGTTATATACTGTGTTAAAAAAAAAGAGGACCACTTCAGATTTACACCACACAATGTTTATGCCTCGGATCCAAAGACGGATACAGATCCGAGCACTTTAGCGAAACAGACACTGATGGTGGTCTTGTGTTAGGCTCATTAGAATTAGGCGACTGTTATTTTATAAAATTAACGTTTGTGCCGCAGTCACAGCGACAGGAAGAGCGAAGACCTCGCGGCTGCGGCGCCTTCGGCGGCCCTCGCTCAAGGCGACTCGGTCAAAGGAAACGGGATGAAAAAAGCGGCGCAAAACAAGCAGATATTGTGTCGGGTCCCTGACCTCTCCTTCTTCTTTTTATCTCGCCAGATAGAATTACGCTTCGTTCCACGCGTCGGGTGGAGCATTGTAAGGCTGGTGGTGGTGGTGGTGGAGGAGGGCGAGGGGTGGGTGCTGAAGGGCTGGGGGGGGGCTTGCTTTTAAAGCCAACCATGAAAGGAATGTCACTTCACTAATTTATTACAGCTGTAGCAATTAATGTATTAATCTGCAGCTTTCATAAAGCATTAGATTACATAAAGCAGTCAAGAGACTAAATAAATGTGCTCATTTAAAAGTACATCGACAATGAAATAGGAACTAATAAATATGTATTTATCGCCTGTGGTGCTTGTGTCGGGGTGAAGGTGAGGCGTCCCCCGTGGAGACAGTCGGGTCCGACAAGACAGAGCAATCAGGAAAACATACACAATACATAAGGCGCCTTCTGAGGGACTGCAATTACTTTCTCTGCCATTTTATTGACCTCGGCGTAAAAGCGTGGCGGCTGGAAATCTTTAGATTTGTTAATGCAGCCTTCAATTCTTGATGCCAAGGACCTATGTATTTATATGGGCTCTGTAGAATACTAGTCAACAACATAATTGCAATCGTTTCAAAGTCTCCCGTGTGTGTGTGTGTGTGTGTGTGTGTGTGTGTATGGTGGAGTCAAGGGGGGGTGGGGGGGTGGGAGGGTGTATGATTTTAGCGATTCTGTAACAGATCCAGAATGACAATCTGTTTTAAAGAAGCGTGTAATTAGGCGACCGACAAATTCGGCGAAACACTGCCTTAAACACTCCGACCGCAGCACAATGTTTTAATAAATGGGAAGAATACGTCAATTAAAAAGGAGCTATTTAGGCCTTGAAGGAGGGGGCGAAGCCTGCAGTATAGGCAGAAATATAATCAAACTCACATTTTACATGGTCATAAATTAGAGCGGGAAGACGAAGGAGAAAGACAGAGGGCTTGGGAATCTCCAAAGCGAGAGGAGGAATAAAACCTTCATGGTTTGGAAAATAAACGAATTATCTTCTGAATTATAGCTTTCCTCTGAGCACAGCTTCACCACCGCGCAAGCATTAAAAACATGTGCGCTCCTCTTAAGACGGATTGCCGGAGGGAACCTCGTTTCCTTTTCTCCCCGTCGCATTGTCACCAGTGTCTCAAGGAGAGAGGGCTCCGTGTACTTTCGCACTATTATGAATAGGATGGTGGCGGGGGGGGGGGGGGGTCCATTCTGTACGCCTTCCCCGAAGGTGCATGCAAAGTGAATAAATATATAAATCATTACGTTTTTATTGCGTGAGAACACGCACAATTATCAAGCCTCAAACTGCTTCCCAATGGGGCCCCAGCGTGCTGAGAGACATGGAGACAAAAGATGATTATGCAATTTCCCAATTATTTCATAAACCTTTTTGCTAAAAAAAAAAAAAAAAGATCCGTCTGTTCGTTTCTGCTGAAAATTGCTCCTGTGATTTTCTCCGTCCGATAAATACAACCGCGCCGACACAAAGAGGCCCAAGACAGTTCACATTAGCGAACGCTTCTCTTGTCTAACATCAAAATGCATATTTCATCCGAGCACGGATGCGAGGGTTTTTTTTTTTTGCGATAGCAGCGCCGCAGCTTGCTTCAAGTGGATCGGCCACTTTGACATTTTCCTATTGTGCGCCGTAGTGCAGTTGGCAATAATTAAATATCAGGTGCATAAGTCGCTCTTTAATTTGACATGTGTGCTTCAGGCAATAAACACATGTGGGGCAATGGGGAAAGGCATAATTGCGGGCGAATAAAATATCATATTAAAAATGAGGAGGGGGATCATTGTATCAGGTACCCAGTGACAGCTCGTTTGATCATTACGCCAGGGCTGAAGAGGTTGTCTAATTAGTTGCCATTAAAGCTCACCCCCTAATCAGAGGTCGCTCTTGCATAAAGAATGTGGCTCGCCTGAATGAACAATACCGTTAACCCTCTCCTGCCCCCCCCAACCCCTGGCAGCTGTACTGAAACGAGCGCAGGGAAATATTAGGGAAGGGAAGGGGAAAGTGGGCCACTGATATCTGATACAGTGTAGCACAGGTTTCAGTAGTGATACAGTGTGGAAATCGGACGAAGATCCATTTCAAGAGGTTAAAAAAGGCATAACAGGCCTAAAGAAAGGAGACCCGAATGCACTTCACCTTTTTCCTTCATTTCAGCTGTTTACAGTCATTTTAACAAATAGATATTTTAAGATTGTTTTGTAGCATTTCACTTTTACTAGCATTTGGTACCGCTGATACCATTTGTTCACTGCTTTTGATACTTTATGCAACGATGTAACAATTTAACACAGTTGGTTCCATTCAGGTTCGGGCCATTTTTAAAACAGTTTCGGGCCATTTTTAAAACAGTTTCGGGCCATTTTTAAAACAGTTTCGGGCCATTTGGTACAATTTGTTTTCTACTTTATTCACTATTTTTACTTGGTTTATTTGGTATAATTCATGTACGTCTTAGTTTAGTTCTGTTTACTTATTTAATGACCGTTTCTTTACAACCATATGGAACCACTCGTAACATTTTGTACCATTTCCACCGCGTGCATTGCAGGAAGCGGAATCGCTGTTGTACTGTAATGCATTCTTTAAAAATTCAACATGTGTCTCAGAGCACCCGGCCATAATAACATGTGGAGAGAGAGAGGGCTGGGACAGGGGGGGATGAGAAAGAATGCTTATCAGACAGTGCCACAGACGCATTATGTCAACAGTGTGAAGACATGAATTCTTCAGAAAGGACCCCGTTTCCCAATGTGAGCCCGAAGCAACTTCGGGCCCCTCTCACTACAACTTCCAAAGATGGCGGGAAGCCCTCCGTGGAGACACACATGCAGTATTAGCTGACAGGGCGATATAAATAATAAGGCATGTAATGCCGCATGTGAATGCCACCAGGGCTTTCAACAGGTGTGGCGTTCGCCTGTGCATTTCCACTTTGTTCAACAAAAAGAGGGTCTTCGCCACTGACTTGCATCTGAAAGCTTCGCCTGATCATTCTTTTATGGGCCCTCTTGCCCAGAAAGCACTATATTCACAAGACGTCATGATAATAGACCGATTAGGGCTGTAGGGATTGGTGGAGAGAGTGGTGGTGTGGGGGGAGATGTCTGAGTGAATACATTCAGGGGGACGCCCAGGGGAGAGAGGCTGTGCGACACACTCTAGTGGCAGGAAAACCCATCGTGTGTGAGTGTGTGTGAGTGTGTGTGTGTGTGTGTGTGTTTAGTGGCCATGACCCTGATTACTCCATCTCCTTTGCTGACTTCACAACCCAATCTATTGATGCAGTTAAGAGTCGGAAACAAATCAGAACTCAGAAGTGGAACCAAACAAACCTTTATCAGCTGGGTGTACTGACTCATTACTGAATACGGCACCGAGGGTCCTGAAAGGAAATAACACAGCAGAAAAATGTGACCTTCAACATGTGTGGCAAACAAAAATTTTAAGATTAGATAGTCCTTGACTAGATGGCCCTTGTCACCATCTAAACCAATGAATACATAAGATAGTATAACTTAAAAAAAGAATGTAAAATGTTCCAATAAGAGCTTCAAATACCTTTTTTCTTTGAAAATAGGACGCCTGTACTGTTAGAACATAAAGGTCAGTCTTTCCAGATCCTAGTCCTTGGACCGGCTGCACCAACAGTAATGAGTAACAATGTCAGTACAGCTATCCCCTGCTTTTCCTTGTGTTTTGGTAAAAAAGAAAAAATGCCTAAAAATGCCTATTTTTATAGTGTAAACCCTAAATATGCCCCCAAATCTGCTCCCAGAACACTTTAATTTCATTTTAAACTCAGTTTAATGCTTTAAAGAAACTGTAACGGTAAATAAATGATCAGAATCAGATAACTTTATTGCTTAAAATATGTTAGCATTAGCTGTTAGCATTAGCAGCCAGCAAAGACTCGTACACAAAAGAAAGGTTGAAATAACTCTCTCTGTGCTCACAGATAAACTGAGATAACTCTTGAAAAATTGGGGGGGGGACGACACTAAAATACGAGGACTAGACACGGAGCAGTCATGCTACATGCTGCAGCAACTTCTTCTTTTTATGGCGGTTGACAACTTTTCAGATGTGTTACTGCCACCGCTGGACTGGTGGACGTAATACAGTTCAGTTCTCAGTGCTGATCCACGTAAAACTGAGGGGAGGGGTTACTGTACTTGGCTCTGAAGTGGTGCAGCCGTATAAGCGCTAGCCCCATCAATGGGTGATGGCAAACTTGATCTATGGAGATGCTTTGGCAATCTGTCGGGAGTCCAGAATAACTCAGCTGGCCTCGGTCTCTCTGGGTGGGCTGGACGGCTCTCCCCCAACATTACTAAGTGTAATGTATGTCATTGTAAGACTTCCCCATCGCAATTCATCCCTGAGGAGCATCACAGCTCTACTCCTGCAGATGATAGTAGTGTAAAATGTGTGTAAAATCATTCTGTCATGAGTGAACACACCACAGCACAAAGTGCTTCCTCTGTATTTAACCCATTCACCGAGTGAAGCAGCGGGCAGCCAGGAACACAGAACCCGGGGAGCAGTGTGTGAGAACCTTGCTCAATGGAACCTCAGAGGTGCCTCTAGGTCTGGAGACTGGAACCCATGACCTTCAGGTCACAGAACAAATGCACTAATCACTAGTCCACCAGCTGCTGCATGATGGGAACGTTCCCTCTGACAGGCTCCACCTGATTCTGTTGTTAACACGCTGCTACAAGCTACTCACTGTGTGTTCAAGCAACTTCATTACGCAGCATAGCTACCACACATCCACAAGGATAAACATCAATTATTTGTATTATATGTATCGGCTCTGACTGAACAGAACTTTATGAGATCATCTGACAGCTCCTGCTGAACTTCTAAAGGTGTGAAGGTGCTTTACAAGGTTTGGATTTGTGTAGACAGTTGACTATATGCTGTTGATACACACAAGTTAGTGCCGTTAACTACTGGTCAGAAGTTTAAGAACATGCTAATTATTCTGGTTTTTGTATTGAAATTGAAGCGGTTCAGTGTCTCACTGTTCATTCTGCAGAAAGTTCTTCCAGCTCTGCTGCAGAAGTCCCATAAGTGTGTGTGTGTGGGTGTGTGTGTGTGTGTGTGTGTGTGTGTGTGTGCGGCTGTTATAGGCTGCTCTGCTTTCACTCTTCTGTCCAGTTCATCCTAAAGCAGCTGGATGGGGTTTAAGTCTGAAGACTTCTGGCCCCTCCATGTTCTCCAGCTCTCCGTCCTGTTCTTCTTTCTAAGGCAGTTCTGGCAGAGCTTGGGCTTAAGTTTAGGGACACTTTCTCTCTGTAGGACGAACCCGACCAACTCGGCCCAAACCAGAGGAACTGCATGGAGCTCCAGAATTATCTCCCACTTCTGACTCACCTCACCGTTTTAACCCTCGCACAGTTCAGCTCTGTCCTCTCTACCATTTCATGCTATTCATTGGACTTGAACTGTTTAAATTTTAAAAACAAACAGCTTGAAACACTGGGGTGTTGACCGGTAGTGTATGTAATCTTTCCTACGTTGATGAATGGCTAAGAAAGTCTGGCTTCTGTGTTTCCTCACGTTTATACCTCAGTGAAAAAGCAAGTCAGAATACAATACATTATTATTAAAATATATTAGGAATATTATATTATGAGGCGGCACAGTGGCGCAGGGGTTAGCACTGTTGCCTCACAGCTAGAAGGTCCTGGGTTCGAGTCCCGGGTCGGGCGCAGGGTCTCTCTGTGTGGAGTGTGCATGTTCTCCCCGTGACCGCGGGGGTTTCCTCCGGGGACTCCGGTTTCCTCCCACAGCCAGAAACGTGAGCTTTGGGGAACAGGTGAACTGAGCTCTAAACTGCCCGCAGGTGTGAATGTGAGTGTGAAAGGTTGTCTGTCCCTATATGTGGCCCTGCGACGTGCTGGCGACTGTCCAGGGTGTACCCCGCCTTCGCCCACTGCAGCTAAGAAAGGCTCCAGCCCCCCTCTGCCCCCCGACCCTGAATGCAGGAATAAGGGGAAGATAATGGATGGATGGATTATATTATAAATACCTTTGTCAGTAAAATCCTTTAGAATGTGTTTGAAGAGATTTTTAAAAACGAATATTTAGATTCTACAGGAAAGGAGCGTTATATGACTCAACACGACTGCGCCAAGTGTAGGTGGAGCCAAGCCTACAAGAAATTGTAGTCATCTAGATTATAATCATCTCTGCGGTAAATAAGGCTTGAGGGGGTGATACAGGTCAAAATTCTTCCTCTCCACGAACAATAGAGTGCTGTGCTGTAATTATAGACCTGGGCGTTGGTTTATTCTCCTGGGTTATCTTCTCCTTTGACAACAGCTACACTCACGGACATTTATAAACAGTAATATGGCCCCAACAGCGAACTCTCTCTGTTTACAAGCCATGAGTAAGCAGACGCATTTCGCTCTGCAGCAGCAGCATCTGTGTCTGTTAGATTTATTAGGTGGAGGAAGCGTTGCTCTCCATGTAGAGAAAGCAGTGGCAGTGAGACTTCTTCATAATGATGAACCATGGGCGTCACCGCCATTCAGTCTGAGGACGCGTCTGCTTCACATTTCATAAGTATTTGTTTGGAACATTTAACATAAAATATTAGTTCACCCAGCGCTGATTCACGCAACAATCCCCCCCCTCCCCCCAAACATCAGAGACTTCGCACACGCGCAACAACCCTGCCCCCCCCTACATAAACCAATGGGCCCCTCCCACATTACGAATGCTCACGCCGTCTTTGATTAATACTCTGATTATCCAGAGCAGGGAAAGTAAAGTGGCCCCTTACAGTCACTGTGAACACCCCACAGCACACGGCGTGAACAACGTGAAATTCTCTCTCTGCATGTAATCCATTCACCAAGTGACGCAGTGAGGGCCGCGAGGACCAATGTCTTCAAACACGCAACCTTCTGATTGTAGGGGCAACTCCCTAACCACTAGGCCACTGCTCATTGGCTCTGGATATTTACATTATTTGAGTTCGAAGACACTTTTTACGCTCATTTTGCCGGAAAAGAAACATTTTTAACATTTTGTGCCACATTCTTGATACTGAAATAACTGGATGGATTTGAAAGGGGTGGTGATGGCTTAGGGGTAGGATACTTGCCTCCAGACCAAGAGGTCATAGGTTCGAATCCTACCCTCAGCACCACCACTGGGTCCCTGAGCAAGACCCTTAACCCCAAGTTGCTCCAGGGAGAGACTGCCCCCTGTAGGTAGGAAATGGAAGTCGCTTTGGATAAAAGTGTCTGATAAATGCCGTAAATGTAAATGAAAGTGTTAAATATATGTATACAGACTGGAATGTAAGTAATCTCATGTATTTTATTCTATTTTTTTAAACTGATCCATCTTTGTTTTCAGAATTTACTGTCGGTGAGCAAATTAGCTAAAGAAAAATGAATGCGGATGAATGTAAATGTTACCGACCGAATAGGCAAGATGAATTGGAAGAGAGGCTAGGATTCAGATATGATGGTTTGCTGTAAAACCAGAAAATCTCTGGCATTTAACTACATAAAAATATGCATTAAAATAAATAAGATTAATACAATTATTAAACAAAATCAAATCAAGTTATGGTTCTGAAATGTTGACTTTGAATCTTGAACAATGTCATGGAGGGGGAGGTATAGTGGTAGGATATATTACCACTGCAAAACAAACATACCGCTCGAGTTCTAGGGGTTAAGCAATAAAAAGAAATAATTTATTGTCATCGTAGTCGTTATAGACAGCTTTATAGCAAGAAAGTTATAGGCTGGATCCCAGCTGGAATGTACAAGAGGTTTCTGGAAGGAGTTTGCCTGCTTTCCTCCTGTCTTTAGGGGTTTCCATCAGCTCGTCCGGTTACCTGCCGCAACCCCGAGACATGCATGCCAAGTGAATCCGAGGTGCTAAAATGTCCCCAGGCGTGTCTGAGAATTGGCTTGTCCGTGTGTCTGCCCTGCAATGGACTGGCCACCTGTCCGGAGTACTGCTCCACCTTTCGCCCTATGAGTGCAGGGATCAGCACCACCCTGGTTAGTATAATGAATAAGTGACTGAATGAATTGTCGAATTAATCATAGAATGTATTACAGAGTGAGATTAACTGATGAATAGCTCTAGCACTTAAGTGGGTCATCTTAAGTTGTATTATTAAGTAACGACTATAAAACTAATGAGTATATAACTAATGAGGGGTGGCAGTGGCGTAGTGGGTAGGATACTTGCCTCCAGACCAAGAGGTTATGGGTTCAAATCCTACCTTCAGCACCCAGCACCACCACTGGGTCCCTGAGCAAGACCCTTAACCCCAAGTTGCTCCAGGGAGAGACTGCCCCCTGTAGGTAG
>JBBPDE010000038.1:6291400-6306099 GCA_037974605.1 Nannopetersius ansorgii | reverse complement strand
TTGTGCCTGAATAAAACCCAAGTAAGCATGGAGCCCTGGTCTCAAGCCTACTCCTTTCATACATTCCAAGAGAGCTCAGAGTGTTGGCCTTGCGGCCAGCCTCGTGACAGCTACTGTCAAAACTACATTTAATAACTCAGCGAGTACAGTCAAATATAACAAATATATCTGTGTTGTAGATATAACAATCCCTAGTTAACATCACCTTTACAGTAAAGCCAGCAGTCTTTTTCTATAGTTTGACATCAGAACTTTTCAGCAAGTAGTATACAATGGTTGCACAATCGGGATCAGAGTGCAAACTTACATTGTTTTTTCTTGGACAACAGTAATGTATCTGTGCATGTTTCTGACAGTACAAACCAAAATCAATACTCAAGTTTGTCAGATGAAACGTGACAGCTTTGGAACATCCTGTAATAAAAGGAAAAGAATAAAGAAAAGACAGGAAAGACTCGTTTCTCCTCAGTAAGAGTTCGTCAGTAAGTTGCTCTAAAGTGATTGCACCAATCAAAACGCATGGCGTGTGACATAATCAGCATCCACAGACCGGATCTGCTCCAGCCTCCACCAAAACCCAGAGAGCGGCTGGTGCTGGATAGACTTCGGGCAATCTATAGTTAGTAACACAAACTAATTAATTACATCATCTCTTAGCCTGGAGCAAATAACCTACAACTGCGCGCACACACACACACACACACACACACACACACACACACACACAGTAATATTCAGCATTCAAAAAGAGCCTGAGGCCAGTGCAGTGCACAAGTAAAGAAGACAAGACACATGCAAGCACGCACATTTACAAACGCAAACAGAATATTTCCTATTCATTTTTCCATTCATACAGCTTTCTAGGTCATGCAGAATTCGTCAAAAAACACAAACGCACAGAGTAACACGACAAAAGTCGTCAATAATATCTGATCTGCATGTACAGCTTTTTATTACAACCCTACACCAGCACGCATAAACGCATCCCACACGTTAAAACCATTACGTGCCTTTGATCCTGTTAAACTGTACGTTTGCGCATTTCAAAGCCCTTTAGCACACTAACAGTAACATTAGGTCTTGATCCATGCAGTCAAAACACTTGAACCCCTCAACCTCATCCATACACACGCGTGTAAACACACACGCTTGGTTTTACTATGTTTGTGAGGACATTCCATTGACCTGTGTATAGCTGAGTAACACTACACCTAAAGCCAACCCTCAGTTCAACTCGCGGTGAAAATAGCAGGCGTCCTTGTGAGGACCAACAAAATGGTCCAGCTTCTTTAGATTTTTCATATCGTTATGAGGACATCTGGCGCAAAAGGGATAAATACAAAGCCACAAACACACACACACGCACACACACACACACACACACACACACACACACACACACACACACACCCCATCCGTAGGGTTTTAACCATAACGCTGTCCAAAACAGCGAATCATCACAGCTGCAAAAATGCTCTCTCCAGTGGATTCCCACTGGAAGTACTTCCATGCACAAGCTTTCAGCATTCTTCATTCATGACAAGCAAAGTATGGAGCAATTTTACAGCTATATAGCCTCAATCTAGCAGCTTGAATACGAGAGCTTTCACACAGTTGAAGGCATGATACCACTTTTTTCTTTTCCATTATCTAAACCTCAGCTACCACCCGACACTGAGAGAGATCTGGCGTTTATTCTTTTATAACTACTAAGCTCTAAATAAGCTGAAGCACTTCACTTATAAAAGGGGTGTCTAAAAGTAGGTTCTCATGCTTAAACTGCTTATACAGAGCTCACATCATGGCATCACAATGTGAGTGTGTGATATTTCAGGCTAGATTTGTTACAGGCTTGGACTGGATCCATTCTTTTTTGCCTCTGAAATCTGATCTGGCATTTTCTGCTGAATGGAGCTGAATATTAATAATGGTCATCTCTACTGTCACGACTCAACTAAACTTTATTTAAATTCGATTCAAATGTACCTTCTCACTAAATAGACAGTGGTTAATTAGTAATGACACAGAAAAAACATACATTTATATGCCCTTTCCCTTAATTAATTATCAACAAGAACTGCTGTTTTACTTGGATTACCAATTTAACCAATAGTCACTGGCTTACACATGCCTAGAGAAAGTCTACAACATTGATATAAAACATATAATGTGTTTTCTTCATGTTTTTTTCTAGAAGACCCACTATTTTCTACAAAAGGTTCAAGATTATTGTTCTAACAAATGTACAATGCATCTAATAATCCACTATTAAGAAAACAACAAACACGGTCTGTATATATACAGAAAGGCACTGCTGATTATAACCTAACCATACCTTGGTTCTTCATGGAGAATTTTAGGCATCTTTGTCCTAGAACAAAGGTTCCCAACCCTGTTTGAGGCCTTGTTTGGTGTATAATAAGTATTTCAGGCCACTTTTTCTCATTAAGTTCAAGTCACTAAATCTGGGTCTGCACCCAGCTACCTTAATCCTATCATTCAGACTTATGTTTCTACTTGCTCTCACCATTCCTCCAAGGAACATCGTCTGGCTCTGCCATCTGTACACACAAGGCAAACCCAGTCCAGACTCTTCTCTTCTGTGCTTCCCCAAGTGTGGAATGAGCTGCCTAAGCCGAACAGGGCAGAATCCCTCTCTATCTTCGAAAACCTCCTGAAGACTCATCTGTTCAGAGAGCATCTCCTCGTCTAATCTTCTTGCACTACTCTTACATAATGATTCAGCCTATAACTCTCTCCTCTGGTTCACACACTGTCCTGAAACCTGAATGTATCTTCGTATCGTTTGTCACTCTGGATAAAAGCGTCTGCCAAATGATTGTAATGTAATGTGATAACATGCACTACGCAGAATTTGTATAGTGGCAGTTATTGAAAGTGAAAGTGACCATTTGTCATATGTGAACACACCACAACACACAGTGTGAACAGCACAATACACTCCCTCTGCATTCAACCCATTCACCAAGTGAAGCAGGGGGCAGCCAGGAACACGGCGCCCGGGGAGCAGTGTGTGGGACGGTACCTTGCTCAGGGTACCTCAGCGGTGCCTAGCGGCCTTGGGAATCGAACCCGGACTTTCTGGTCACAGGGCGGATGCCTTAATCACTAGGCCATCAACTGCCATCCAACATCCAAAAGACTGGCAGTATTTACGACTTTACATGAAGGTTTATGCAGAGATGGGGACTCAAGTCTGAGTCTCAGACAAATAAACAAATTCTGCGTAGTGCATGTTATCACATTACATTACAATGAGACTCAGACTCGAGCCGCACTTAAGTCGCACAAACAAAGACTTGTGACTTGACTTTAGACTTGCCCTCAATGACTTGAGACTTGACTAGAACTCGGGTGCTTATCTCGCCCCGGTGTCCCATTACTTTAGTCCGAGGTGAACGGTTTTCAGCTAATAACGGTTTTCGAGCGGTCGTTGGAAAGGGTCACCGAGCCCCATCTAGCTGTGGAGTTTCACATTTAGAGTGCCAGATATATTTTTCGTATTTAATATTTAGATTTAAGATCATTTAAGGCAATCCTCCATGTTGTGCAGAATCAGAATCAGAATCAGAGAACTTTATTTATCCCGGATGAAATTGTTCATAATTGTCACAGCATGATCACAGCACGCAGCCCCGCCCCCTGCTAAGCATATCTTCTAAATGTTCAATCAAAGACTTGAGACTTGACTTGGACTCGAGCACAAAGACTTGAGACTTGACTTGGACTCGAGCACAAAGACTTGGACTTAGTAAAAATGACTTGTGAACATCTCTGGGTTTATGTGCCTGAACACTGCCATTCAGAGTTAAGGAAGCTGATTCAAGACACACCTAGACTAGCAGTGCTTGGCTACTAAAGGCTCTTATCACAACTGATCTCCTCCTTGGAGTCGACATCAACACACCACTACTTATGAAACTGTACATGAAATGGATATTCCTGTTTAAAAGTGGGAAATGCGTAATGTCAGTGAGAGGCGAACGCTCATGGTGGTCCAGGAGCTGGAAGAAAAGCTTTTCTGTAATGGCTGGGGTGACTGGACGTACTTCCAGTTCGTACACTGAGACGAGTGAATGTGGTCAGTCATGGGTTTGTGATGTTTATGATGTGGATGAAGAGCGATTCGCTTTCTTACCCGCTGACTCTCTCTCCCTCTCTTTCTCTCTCCTCTCTCACAAACACACAGAAGTAGATCAGCTTCAGTTTTAAAAAGGGGAAGTCCACCATTTTTTCCCCAAAATTTCTGCATAATTTTATCTTTGGTTTAATGTGGACAAGCTCATTTTTTACAATAATGGTGATAGTAAACAAGAATCACAATGTGTACAACACAAATATACCAGTAAATGTGTTTTCTGGGGTTTTAAATTAATTGGAATTAACGGTAAAATAGTGGCAAATCTGAAAAAGCAAGTGTTCAAAAAGTACTGCTTTCGATTACCCACATACTCCTCCCCCATTCAAGGGCAACTGCTGTTCGACAGTAATGGACTACAGACTCTCAAGCTACTCTTCCAACAAAAACTACCCCTACTGACTCGTAACTGTACCAACTCTGTTAGCCGAAGATGGTCAATCTGCCGTACAGTGATCAAGTTCATACATAAAGGCCTTCTTTTGTTAGTTATCTCCATAGACACTCTCTTTCGCGCTCTCCGGGTCGACCAGAGGAGGATGGGTTCGCTCTTTTGAGTCTCGGTTCCTCCCGAGGGTTCTTCCGCCAGCTCAGGGAGTTTTTCCTCACCTCGGACCTGGGTTTTGTAAAGTCGCTTTGTGACGTTTGTTGTAAAATAAAATAGCTTAGAACTGAAATTGAAGGGAACTGCATACTACTTTGCCTCCTCACAGGACTTTCCACAGGACTGTAGGGACACATTCCAGGCCAAAACCTCATCAAAGAACAATATCTTACACATCAGGCAGTATATCTTCAACCTAAACTTTCTGTCAGGTGTCTGCTTCCTATCACCACCACTGTGAACAATCCTGAAGTCTCCAGATGTGTGCTATTTGCATTCGCCACTCTGAAAGACCGTGCCGCTCTGAATGACATGTTACTGATTTAACAGTGCATAAAATGTGACAAATTAGTGATTTAATCCTTTAAATACGGGGCATTTGGAGCTCTGGATCATCCCAGTGGATCAGTCAGACTGTGGACATTTTTGCAGCAAAAAGACTGAACCACTAGTGCTGGTATGTAATTTCTGCAGCGCATAAACCCATACAGATGGCACAAGATGCACAAGCTGAGAGTCTGTGGTGAGGTCCCTCACACACACACACACACACACACACACTCACACACACACATCTGGAGTTCAACATTCACTTTCTTCAGTAATGGCTCCTTGTAGAGAAACACTTTAAAGTAACCCAGACAGTAAAACTGGTGTTGTTTGTGAAGAAGACAACATGGACACACACACAAACACAAACACACACACACACACACACACACTTCCAAAGTAAAATCGTCAGGCTTGACCTGTGAGAAGCACGGAGCCTTCCCTGCTCCTCGTCCTTCACAGCAAAGTCTCTTCAGAGAGCATTTGTGAGGCAGGACCACCTCATCTCCTCACACACAGCTGCTGAAGACCCTGAAGACCCTCACTCCACACAGCTGAAGACCCTCACTCCTCACTCCAGCACTGCCCGGCAGAAGAGCTGCTTCTCCTGAAGTCAGACATTACAGACAGAGTCGTCCTCTACTGCACCGCTTGCGCTCGACCCAGTGTGTGTGTGTGTGTGTGTGTGAAAGAGAGAGAGCGAGCGAGAGAGAAAGTCCTCTACCCCCTCTCCCCCCTTACAACATGGCGGATGTTAAGTTAGAAGCGCACAGCTGTCCAGAGCTGTTAAATCTCCACGGATTCTGCTTAAGCACACACACGCGCGCGCACACACACGCCATCCTCTCCGCAACTGTCATGCCCACATGACAGAGGCACGAGCAGCGAAAAAAAGGCTGGCAGAGGCATTCTGTGTAAATGCCACTACAGGCATCCTGACTCACTCCCAGTCACGTGGCCCCATCTAGCGGCTAAAATGTGCACTGCAGTTTCAGAAATACTTCACTATATGCTGAATTTGAATTAGTGGAGGATAAAAAAACAAGTGCATGTGGACGGTAGGGCTGCACTTAAAATTGTTTATTGAGCCACGAGGACCAAAACGGAACCAACAATTCTTCTGGGGAAATTGAGCCACGAGGACCAAAACGGAACCAACAATTCTTCTGGGGAAAAAACGTATATGAGTTTGTTGGTGGTTCTGGGTGTTCTCGTTGTCCAGAAAGGGCCAGGGGTTCAGGTTTTCATTCCAACCAAGAAGCCAGACCTGAGTATCTGAAAACCAAGACAAACTGATTACAGCGGTGTGATCAGGTGTGTCTCCTGCTTGGTTGGAACGAAAACCTGCACCCACAGCGGCCCATTCTGGACAGGTTAGAGACTCTTGCCTTAAATGGTTCAGAGGTGCTTGTTTTCACAAAAAATGTAATAAAAGGTGCCAATTTAGCTCTTATAAAGCACTAAGCTGGTGGTCTAGTGGGGAATTGCCCCTACAATCAGAAGGTTGTGGGTTTGAGTGCCAGGACTGCCAGTAACACCACTGAGGTACCCTTGAGCAAGATACCCACACACTGTTCCCCCGACGCTGTGTTCCTGGCTGCCTGCTTACCTTGGTGAATGGGTTTAATGTAGAGAACAGTTTTGTGCTCTTCACACTGTGGTGTGTTCACATTGGACAAATGGACACTTTACACTTATTACAAAATGGACCCTTCACACTTACAGACATAATAAAACAATTTTTATATTTCACTTTTTTTACATGATGTCCTGTTTCACAGAGGTATAAATATTTGGCAAAAAAGAGGCCAGGTTGATGAACATTGTCACGGTTTGGCCAGCGATCGTTAGGGATCGCTGTTTTGGTTTAGTTTCGTCTGTGTTTTTGAGACTTTTATTTTGACTTGTTCTGCTTTGTGTCACATTTTCCACCTGTCTTGTGTTTAGTTCTGTGATTACTGTGTGTATTTAAGTTCTGTTTTGTAATGACCCCACTGTCTGTCCATCGCCACATGTACCCTGGTTTGTTTTCATGTTTATGTTTGTAGCGGCCCTTGAGCCAGGTCTTATTTTTGTTTCGTGTTTCACGTTCACGTAAATAAATAGCCTGTCTTCATGGATGCCTGCCTGCCTTGTCCCTGCTGCCCCCGAGGTAAATCACGGACGCAGGTTCCTCCACGTCGTCCGTGACAAACATAATGAGAGAACACAGAAATGACAAGTGAAGAAGTATGCTGGCCCTTATAAATCAGGTCATGGATATAAAAAACATAAACATAAAAAATATCCAGCTCAAGATTTACATATAGTAGCATCTTAGTATCACCAAGCCTCCAAAACTACAATTCGACACCATCTCCTTGACAATAAAATTTGGAAGGTGTGCCAGAAGTAAGACTTTTCTAACCACAAATGTGGCTTTGTGCAAAAAGAACGATTGTTTAAAAGAAAGAACCTCTCCCCTCTGTTAAATATAGAAGTGAAGGCCGTGGAAACCTCATCAGGATGCATGGCATCATGGACTCCATGATATACCAGGAGATTTTAAATGAAAATCTGGCATCTCTCCCAAATAGCTACAACTGGGTCATGATCGGATCTTCCACCAGAACAATGATCTGAAACCCAAATCCTCACAAAAATGATTCCATTACCACAGAATCACCACTTTAAGTCCCAGTGTAATCCTGTGGGGTGAGCTGAAGAGCAGAGTACAGAAGGCTGAGGCCCTGTGGATCTAGATTGATCCTGTATTGAGGAGTGGTCTCAAATGGCCCACCCTATGTTCTCTAGTCTTAACAAGCACTACAGGAGAATCAGTCAATCAAACAACCGATCTTTATTTGTACAGCACATTTTACCAGTTGACCAAAGCTTTACAACATTAAGAAACAAACAAGAACTAAACATAGACTTAAAATAGCAATTAAACCCAAAAAACCTTTCAAATTAAAACTCGGAGAGAAGAAAAAATGAAAGAAATAGAAGAAATTTGAAGTCGCATAATGCCTTTAAGTGCCAAAAGCCATCAGAAATAGGCAGGTCTGAAGTTTTGATTTAAACACAGGCAGATCGGTGAGGCTAGGGGAAATGCATTCCACAGTTTCGGCCCAGCAGCCGCAAAAGAGCAATCCCCCCATGTTTCTGACCTCGTCCTTCGGACCTCTAACAGATGTTGTCCAGCAGAACGGAGGGCTCTGTTTGGTTGATAAAACCTTAAAGTTTCACTTAGATAGGATGGAGCAAGGCAGTTTATAGCTCTAAAAACAAACAATAGAAGTTTATCATTCATTCTGTATTCGACTGGCAGTCAGTGTAAAGAACACAGGAGAGGTGTGATATGGTTGTGCTTCCAGGTGTTTGTCAACAGACGAGAAGCAGCGTTCTGGACAAGTTGTAAGAGATTTACTAATGTTTAATTAACACCAAAGTAGAGACCGTTACAATAGTCAAGCCGAGAGCTGATAAAAGCGTGATGGGCTTTCTCCAGATCGCCACGGCTCAAGAAGGGCTTGACTTTAGTCAGAAGTCGAAGTCGGCCAAAACTTGCTTTGACAACAGAATTAATCTGTTAATCTGTTAAACTGTTGTCAAACATCACAGCAAGATTTCTGACCACATGGGTAAGACAAGGGGTCAAGATCTGCGACAATTAATTGTTTTTTTTGTCACTTTAGACGAAGTAAACACAGTGTATTCTGTACAGCTCTCATTTAGACAGAGAAAATTCTAGGACAGTCAAAGTTTAATGTCCTTTAAGCAGCTGTGGATGGTTTCTAGTGCACTTAATGAATTAGGCAGAACTGGCAGATAGATTTGCAGATCATCTGCATTCAGATGGAAGGAGACATTATGGAGGGAAAGTATTGACCCCAGCGGTAGCATGTACAGGAAGAATCACTGCTGTTGTGTTGCTGCTGTTACCACTTCATAAGCCACCACTGATTCAACACAGTCTTTCTACTCCCACAAATACGATTACCAGGTGTGCACAGTAATTGTTAAGTCATTCAACTAAATGCAATCAAGTGTAGCTGAGATCAGATTTGACATTTCTTGAATATTCCCAACTGAAACTGTTACTTCTACTCAAAAGTCCCATGTTCTTTTTGCTCACTTGTATTTTTTTTAGTTACTAACAGTGTTGGTCTGTAACGCGTTACTTTAATTTGATTCTTTTTTTAGTAACGTAGTAATTTAATGCGTTATAATTTTTAAATTGATTAGATTACTGTTATAATTTCAATAACGCAGCTCACTGTTACGGGTCGGTCAGTGGCCACTAGGGGCCACTGCTTTTCTGTTGGTTTTGATTCCATTTTGTTAGTGTTTTGAGGTCTTTTATTTTGCCTTTCTGTTCTGTTCATGTCACGTGTTTTGGTTTCAGATGTTTTGTGTTCTGTGTCTAATGACTGACGGTATTTAAGTTCTGTTTTGTATGTTTCACACTCAGTCCATCGTCTCATTATCACCTTAGTTACGCCTCACGTTTATTCTGAGTCTGATTCCTGTTCTCTGGTTCCTGTTTTCTTTTGCGGCCATTGCGCCAGGTTTTGTTTTCTGTCTTGTAAATAAACATACAACCACAGCATGGAACTCTGGTCTCCAGCCTGCTCCTTGGCGCGAGGTAAATCCTCTGTCGTGACATTTGTTTTGTTTTTCTTAAAGCCCTGTATTTATATTACTTTAAATTAAATTATTTAAACTATTTAAAAAATAACCTATTCAGGGGGAACATCGGTATTTACATTTTAGCTCTGCTGAGTTCAGTGTAAACTGTACAGTATGAATACAGGTTTATCTTTATATATTCTTTTAGGGAAATTAAGCCGATTTAAAAGAAATTAAAGTGTTTTGGCAGCATATTTTGGGCCAAATTTAGGGGTAACACTATAAAAATCTGCATTTTTAGACAACATAATAAATGTTTTTCACTGTTCACGGGTGCTCTTTGAATGTAACCGTCGCAAATTTCAGGGGTCAGCTGTGTGTGTATGTACATAATAGAAAAAATATATAAACACACTCAACCTAAAAAATAAAATATCAAAATATATGATCTTCAGTCATGTTGCTTTGGGCTCCAAGGTGTCGCCCATCTCCTGCATCTCGTGCCCATGACACATCATTTCACATTTCTCCCCGTTTCCATCTTAAAGAGGCTGTTTACTGTGAAGTCCTCTGCGAAAGCTGTCGACAGGCTCTGATTAATAGCGTCCCGTTGAGCCATGAGGTCAGCTTTTTGGAGACCTGCTAGAGATGGGGCACATCCAGAAGGGTTTGGACCGAGCCAGTGTGTATGTCATTCGGAAAGAGTCCTTTCCATTGTTAGCATGTGAAAGCTGACCCAAATATGGTGCATTAGAAGAGCACAAATGACATTCAGATGGTTCCTAGGCTTTCTTTGCAGCTATGCACTGGCGAATGACAAGTTCAACAAAAACATGTTGAGTTTTTCACCCAGGCCTATTGTGTTCCCACATTAACTGCAAGCTGGGCTCTTTGAGCTTGTCCATAGCTGTGTCTGGACTGCGATGGCTCTGTCAGCGGGCTTGGCCTACCCTGCACACTGTTCTTTTTACCCCCCCCCCTCCCCCCTCCCTTTTTCCCTCTCAGTGGCTTGGCTTCCACTCACGGTAAAGCAAGCGATTGATGGGGTGACGGAGAAGTTAAACAATTAAAGATGGCCTTCTGGGCCAAATGTTTTGTGCCGTCAGTTTCCAGCTGAGAAGAGGCTTTTGTGCTCGCAGTCATTGTTTGGAATGAAAACGAAAAATCCCATCAAAGCACAGTGACTCAAAGTTGTCTTTCCGTAGGTCTTTTTATCTTTTTTTGAAAGCTACTGGGCATAACAGTCACCAGAAAACATGACACAGACTACGAGTCCATAAATAAAATGGCTACTGGAGAGTCCTAAACCAAATCACAGCCCACCAGAGTGAGAGAGTGAGGCTACAGAGCCTGTCGGGATCGGATTTGTCCACATGGACACAGGTATTTCTTTTAAAATTCAGCTTTTTTAATGTGTTTGGGGCCTCTTGTCCACCCGCAAAAAGCATTTTCAGCCACTGGAAGATACCTTTTGGAAAACTCCCTTTGTTTTCATGAAGCAATTTTGTGCAAAGTCAAAATAGCAAGCTGGCTAAAAATGACTTTTTACAGGTTTACGCATAATTGTACGATTATTCTCCGGTTATACAGGACTCAGACTGCCCTACAGAGGTCACTGCAACATTCCTGGAACTCGGTCAGTGTAGGAAATGAAGCTTCCTATCTGATCTGCTTTAGCGAGGCCAGTAGCCCATGGCTTTGGTAAATGCAGCTCCGAAAAAAAAAGAGGCGACAGCAAAAATGCTCAGTTTCTCTGGTTTTATCTGAACAGCTTTGTTTTTCAGAACTGCTGACACTATTTCTCCTAATTATCAAATAAATATTGTTGCTCTTTAAAGCAGCAGTCTCCAGCAGCAGTTTGTTTTTTTACTCATGTTTGCTAGCATGTGGGCTACATTTTTGATGTACGTTTTTTTTTTTTTTTTCAAAATAAAAGCTCTTTCGGACTCAATAAATATTATCAATGAAATATTTTGAATTCTGTCTTTCAGTACCAAAAGATCTACGGACCGATACCAGTCCGCGACTCTGTGTTCGGGGACGTCTGCTTTAGAGCATCATTTTAAAGGAAATGACAAAACATAAGAGAAATGCTGCAGTGTTTACAGAACTCAGACAATTCAAAGAAAACAAATCTCTGGTTTTCTCTTAAACTAAATGGCAATAGGAGGAGCTTTGAGGAGCTTCTAGTGTTTCACCAACCAACTGGCCTCAGTGTGAGAGGAGAGAGTCGATTACAGCAGTGTTTTATACTTTTCCTCATTAAATAAGATGGGATTCAGCTGATCACTGATCAGTCCCTAATAAAGCAGAATCAGGGGTTTGTGGAGGAGTTTAACAGACACTGGACTGGAATGGGTTCACACATTAAAAATGAATTCCAGTGCTCTCACATTTCTTTTCCAGAGCTGTGTATTGATAGAGCTGACTAGCATGTGGATAGACTTGCTTAGCAGATCAGTCAAAATAAAGGAAAGGGAAGGGATTAGCATGTTTTGCTAAAAACGTTTCTTTTTAAACAACAGTTGTGTAGACTGGATTTTTTACGAACAAAGGATTAAGCCCCCAGTTTTAAACCTAAGCCCCCAGTTTTCAAAAAATACTCATGTACATGTGGACTAGGCCTGATAGGAGACGAAGAAACTGTAACCACATCAGTGACAACAACGATTCAAAATGGAGGGAGCTGTTTATCAAATGATCACGGAGGCACCGACCGATCCCTGTCCCACACAGGGAGCTAGACAGTAGAGGTGAAGTATCACAAATTAGAAGCAGCTTTAGAGAGGCAGAAGTTTGTGTTTAACCTTGCTGGACTTTTGGAAGGCACTTCCGAGTCTGGGAAGGAGAGTTTTGGCAAAGGAACAGAGAGCCTGGTGGGTCTGCGCATCTCCGAGTGCTGGTTCTCCACACTAATCTATTTTAAACCATCTGTGAAATTAGCAAGATTCCTTAAGTCCTTCACCTCCAAGGATTAAAAATGGCTCTGGGCCGGAGCCATCTTTACATATGTATGCATGTCTGCTATCCAGTGGCTGCAGCCTGTCCGGAGTTGTAGCGTTGCTCCGCTGAGAATGTACTAACATTTACTCCATCTTTCAACTGCAGGCCTACAAAGCACTGCTACCTTTTATTAGTCGTTTTTTTTTTCTTTGTGGTGAAATCTGTTTGCGTTACAGTGTATAAATGTGAGCATCACTCATCCGGCCCATGACTGCGCGCTTCAAGGATGAGCAGCAAATTAAGACGAACAGCCTTGCTCGCATTTCAACTGTTTTAAATCAAAAAAGAGACGAGCGTTTCGGCTCTCGTCTCTTCTGAACGTGGTACAGGAGTGCGGATTTAAAACCGAGCGTTTACCAGAGTTACCTGCAAGGCCTGTGCCCATAAATGGTCCGGGAGCTCAATGCTTCAGCAGGGCGGAGGCTCAGCCAGAGACTGTACAATAAAGTCATGAGTCAAGTCTAATGAGAAAATCAGATAAATAGCAGCTGGGCTCGGGGAGCCGGCACTCCCTGACTGATTCACTGGACTCAGTGGCAATAGCGCCGAGCTCGGGAGGAGACAGCGGCTCTAAAACAGTAAAATATTGTTCCAGACAACACCCTGCCCCCCCGCCCCCCACCCTCCTCCTCCTTCCCCCCAATGTTTAGTCATCAGCGCCATGAACTAACAGGACTGTCGCCTCTGTACAGCAACACAGAATTAATTATTATTTGCTGCCCAAACACCTACGTCTTTGTACTAACACTGTGACAGATCGTCCAAACAAGCCACTTAGAGGCTGCGAAATCGCTCTTCATACTTCTGGAGACCCCCATCCCTCCCCAGCCACCTACAATCCCCCCATCCAGAGAGCTCTGCACCATTGAAGGGGATTAAAAAGCAGGTCTGGGGGAAACGAGAGTTATCGTCTCTTATATGAGATTAAAATGTCACCAGGCCAGGCTGCCCGTCTACGTGTGCGCGCGCACACGCAAAACACAAGGGCACACACACAATGCCAAGTCTCCTCTCGGGGGCCAAAGATTTGTAATGCAAGCTTTGTGAATTACAATAAGATTTATTGTGCAGCAGTATATGTCTAATTTTCCTTCTACCGTGGAGCGCTTCAGCTGCAGAGAGCTGACACAGGCGTCTATTATACACCACCACAGTTAAAATGTGGTTTTTACGCATACTCTCGGGGAAAGGAGCTTACAGCACATTCTGGCGTAGGACAAAAAATGATTGATGACGACAACAAAAGGCACATAAATGGTTTTCCAAAATGTTTTGAAATAAGTTCTATTCCAGAGACCATTTTTTTTCCCTCCCTCCCTCTCTCGCACTGGCTAAAAGAAGTTAAACGCATGAAAAGCCTGCTTCCTTTTTGGATTGTTACCGAGATTTTTCCTCTTTTTTTTGGGGGGGGGGCCAAACAGGTATTACTAAACAGTACAGAACTAGAAGAAATGAATTTACTGCGAACGCTGTATTTTTTGCTCAACTTTGCAACTTAATGCGTTTTCCTGTTCGAAAAACAAAAAAAAAAAGGTTTGTGTTTTTCTAACGATCCTAACTCACGTCTGTCCCGAGTCGTATTTCCATAGGCCTGCGGACGAGGAGGCCGAGAGCAAAACGTTGAGCTCGAAATGGCCGCGCTCCAAAAGATGAAAAACACACGCCATCTAAAGGCTCGCTCTCCACCAGGACTTTCCTCGGCTCCTGGCACACGCAACAGTTAGACTGCGGGAGCGCGCGCATTAAGAACTGCCCTCTGAACACGTACCTGCTGTAGATCAGGAGATCTGCTCAGACAGTCTTTGGTGGCATCTTCTGATCTGGAGTCTGCCCTCAAACGCAGCCAAAAAGGTCATTCAGGTTATTTAGTGGCACAACAGAATTCTGAGGAAGAAAGGACAGAAGCTAAATTTCATCAAGTTTTAGAAGAGCACCTTATTATTAAATCAGAGGCTGCGTCCCAAATCACATACTTCCCTACTATATAGTGTG
>JBBPDE010000038.1:6249439-6265100 GCA_037974605.1 Nannopetersius ansorgii | reverse complement strand
AGAGAGAGAGAGAGAGAGAGAGAGAGAGAGAGAGAGAGAGAGAGAGAGAGAGAGAGAGAGAGAGAGAGAGAACAGAGCAGAGCTGAGCAATTTTCCATCGCTCTTGAAAGAACAATCATTATTTATGGCCATCTGAGTGATTCTGATGTACAATTAACCAATACCTGCTTATGGGTTGTCATTAAGAACTGCTTGTCTTAACTGTGCTTTGCTTACTTAAGTGTTTTCTAATTATGATATACGTGGCAGTCCCCGCTGGCCCCAGGCGGCTATGTAAAGACAAGATGGAGTGCTGAGCTGTGCTCGCAGTGCTGAGCTCTGTGTGGAGCCTCCTACGCCACTGTATTCATCACCAGGCCACATTATTGCACTTAATGAAAGGAGCACACAGCCCTCGATGACAAATTGACGGATGTGCGATTAGTCTGATGAGGAACCGGTGATGCACCATGGATGCTCGGAGAGGATGGGCGACAGGAGTGTGTGTGTGTGTGTGTGTGTGTGTGTGTGTGTGTGTGTGTGTGTGTGTGTGTGAGCATGGTGGGGGGATGGGGAGCCTGTAATAAATTAGCTGCTTCTTCCCTCCCCGCGCTCAGCTGGTCCTCTCTGATCAATCAAGTCCTTTTATAAACTCATGATCATTACGCATCATGTACGACCTGGAGATGGAGAAAGAACAAGAGCCATCCATCACGGAGTTTCATTAATAACCGCCCGAACGTTCAACTTTCCCCGCTGCACAGAGAAATAATTAAAGAACAAGTCAACAGGGAGCAATTGTGCACGAACGAGATTCCATCTTTATCTCCGCACCTCGGAGTGCTGAGGCCAGACCGCGCAGGGCTGCTTCAAATCGGGACTCGGAGCCGACCTGCAGTGCCGGCATTCGGCCTGGTCCGGGTGCCCGAGCGCTCCAGAACCGAGCAAACTCTCGGCCCTGAACGCGCGTCGCCTGAGCAAACTGTGTTTCCATTAAATTTTACACACTATGTTTTATATACTTATTGGTTATAACCGGCACGATTTATGTCGCAGCATTAGTTCTATGGTACAGATTACACAGATAATTTATAAGCACAACCCCCGGCTTTTTTTGTTTTAAGGGAAAAAAAAAAAAAAAAAAAAAAAAAAAACTCAGCCAACTCTCGCAACTTTACTACTGGCTGCATCAAGCGGCGTGATAAATTAATGGCGTTTTTATTATTTTATGGCCTCATTAAATTTTTACTGATCACTCTGCCACAGAAGAGCAATAAAGGACATGCAGTATCCGAGGATGGGTCTGTCCAGCCAGGCAGATAGTCGAGCCCACGGCTCCGTACCCGGCGTGCTATAAAGGATATTTATAATGTGCATTACACAAGCAAGACGGCGAAAACTCCACCCCTCCACGGATCAAAAAAATAAGAGAGGAAAGGAGAGAGCAAAGAGAGAGAGAGAAAAAAAAACTGAGAGACACACAGAGAGAGAGAGAGAGAGAGAGAGAGAGAGAGAGAAAAACTGAGAGACACACAGAGAGAGAGAGAGAGAGAGAGAGAGAGAGACAATATAAAAAAGGAAAGATGTTGTGGTACACTGCGCACCCCTCCCATCCTAACCGCGACCTCTCTGGCGCACGGCTGGCTCTTCCCTCAAATGCGTTCAGCATGCGGCCCTTCCACCCCACATCTAAAATTATAGCCACACACTCCAAGGCTGAAGTGGAAAAAAGACACCCACAATAATCCCCCCCACCTCCCTGACACCAGCGCCCCCCACCCACCGTCGAATTTGGTTCCCGAACACGTTTTGTTTCGACAGTAAAATGGTTGCACAGTGAAGTAATGACACAGAGTGGCAAGGCGCTGGAACCTCTGAACAGCTGGACTGGGGCCAGTACCGGGAGCCTGTGTCAGCGCTGCAACAGGAGCTTTAATCAGGCCGGCCGCAGAACATGTGCCGGAGGACTCGCAGCGGCCTGGGGCTGGAGCACATTGCGCCGGTGTCTAGTCTCTACTTATCCGTTGTGCTGCCACACTGTGACGCTTGCGTTCCTTCTGTATAAATAGGCCCAGCCCGGCCATATGGCCGCAGCTCACTCGCAGCCGGGCGCAGATAATGCCAATTGTGAGGCAATTTTAGATCACATGTCGGGTCGGCACGGACACCCATGCCCACCAGGGCTTCAAAAGAAAAGAGCAGAAAAAGGAAAATACAAGCTCCATTCATTTCTCTGGTTGCTTAAAGCAAGCGCAGAGTGGGAGAGAGAGGCAGAACAAATCTGCGGATGCAAGAGAGTGGAGTTCGGTCCCTCGCTTTTCTTAATGCATGCGTCTAAAATCTTAACAGGCACAGTGAGAAAGTGCAGGACTGTACGTATCCTGTCCCTGCCTTATTGCATGCACACCTGGTCGAGTGCCATAGGAGATAATGGAGGGCTTAGTGCTGCCAGAACAGAAGCAGCGAGTCGCTTTCCTCACTGATAGTGTGTGGTCCTCAGCCCACGTGGGCTCTATCAGCAGAACGCAACTTCACACGGACGTCCGCTTTACCCTCGTCTGCTTTCAATGTACCATTTGTCACGTTATTTATAAATGTGTAGCTTTCCAATAGTCGCTTGTTTACCAAAAAAAAAACACTTGTGTGGTGAGCGCCAAGTTGCTTTTATGCGTTTTTTTTAAACGTTCTCCAAGGAGAAGGCCTCCATGCAAGAGCCCAGACTGAGGGTGCGGGCAGTACGCATAAAGGGCCGATGCCCAACCCAGTCTCTATAGGTCAGCATTTCATCCTAGAACCTATCTGGGTTTTGACGTCCAGTTCTCAGCTCGTCGATGCCGAGGAGCGCTTCAGGGTTGCGTCTGACTTCGATACGGAAAGCAGCGAACTTGCAGTTTTGCGTCAGGGACAACGGGAGGACCCTGTTCGTGTCATGATTAGCCTTCGTGACCCTTCGTGTTCCAGCCTGCGTTCTATTTGGAGCGGGGTGGGGGGGTGGGGGGGGTTCTGTGGGAAGCAATGCTCTGCATCAGACCGACAACTTTGACACATTTACAGACAGAGAACAACAAAAAAAGACTAGTAAAAACAACGTTTCCCACAACACGTGACATCTGAACTTTGGTGGGGAAATGATCCGTTTTAATCCCGGCCATCTCGGCACTGTAAGGGCTGTCTCCAGCTCTCTGTTTTCATTCCACGCTGCGCGTTTTTATGGGCTTCCGGCTGTAAATGACCCTGAACTGTTCACTGAGTCATCAAGGATCTGTTAAAGAGGACTTCACTTTCTCTCCGCTTATCACACAATCTATTTACAAAAACGAAACGACCCCAGAAGACAATCTGGACCACATGATCAAGGAGACAGAGGGCCCTTTATGCGCCCGCGAGGATCTATCCCAACATGGTGGCTCATAAATGACCCATTGTGGGCCATTCTTTCCCTCGGCTTTGTTGTGGGCTCTGTGCTGAAAGCCGAGCCGGGCAGGTCTGGAGCGCAGGGGCTCGTTTGGTTTGTGAACGCCGGCCCTTCTCCGGCCGCCTGAGTTTTACGAAGCCGTGTTATAAAATCGGGAGCCTTCAGTGGGGAGCTGAGAGCTACTCATGTCTCAGTACAGATGGGGGGGGGGGGGGGGGGGTTCTTCCTTCAAATCTTAGCCTGGGACATGTGCCCGCCCTAACCAACCAATACACACACGAACGCATCCGTACTGAAAAGGATCCTGTCTGTTTTCATAGCTCGGCCTATTCCAACTGCTCTAAAGCATTAATGTCGAAATAATCAACAATTGGACTTGCTGGCTATGAACAGTGCCTAAGTGGAGCTTATAATCAAATTTTGGACGGCCGAACCCGTGTATGGCAGGATTTACTTATGTGGCAAAAAAAAAAAAAAAAAAAAAAAAAAAATCCCAGGCTGGCAATTTCGAAGACAGCAGCAGAAAAAGGAGCAGAAAATTGCTTCCAGGGCTGCAGACCAGACAAGATTATACTCCTGGCCTTTGTGAGGGCCTGTCTGAATAGGACTCCAATGTACACACAGGGAAATAGGGCGCATGTTGGCTCTTGCATCCAAAAGGTAGCGAGTGAGGATTTTGAGGAGGGTGGGAAAAGCTCCATTTTTGACTCCGGGAGGCCCTCTGCTCTGCTCCGGGAGGACAGTGAATGTTCCTGCTCATCAATAATGCAGAGGAGAGGAGGGGGCGGAGGGTGCAGACGCTCAATAGGTTAATACACTGGCCTTTCACCTTTTTGATTTCGGTTTGGGAGATGTCAGCAGAGGAATACATTCCGGGTTCCTCACCATATGCCAGGTCGAACTGCAGCAGCCATTGGCTGATTAGCAATGGAAATATCTTCAAATCTCCTTCGGCTACGAAGGTTTTTCCTTTGATTAGTGGAACGTTAGACAAAATGCGAGGGACTCCGGGAAGCAGGGACGCCACTGGAGATGGAGGTCATGGCGACGGGACATGAAGAGCGCACATGAAGCAGCACCGTTCAACTGCGGACCTCAAAATGGATCTGGAAATGTACGACGGGCCGCTCAGAGCCGCTCCGGATAAAAGCACCGAAAAGGGGAAATAAATAATAGAATAAAGTAATTGCCCTCTGCAGACAATAATACATTTTAATAAATATTTGAGAAAAAGTAAATTGTGAAAGGGTCCATAAAAGCTTTTCTTTCTCTGATGGGAAAAAGAAAAAAAGAACGCTAGAAGAAAAGGGACAAATAAGAAACAAGTGGGTAAACACGCTTCACCGAGGCATGAATATTTTACTCCAGCACCTAGAAGACAGGAGCCATAAAGCCAGAGATTCTTCCACCTCAGAGGGCGGTGGTGGGAACGAAAAAAGGACAAGTGCCCCCAGGACAGGACGGCCTGGGAGAAAAAAGAGAAGGGGGGGGGGGGGGGGGGCACTGTCACCTTTTGCTCTTCGGACATACTTTGTATTAAAAGATGAATTGATCCATCTGTAAGCAGCACTTAGCCCCACTCTCTGGCTAGGTTGTTACACCGGGATAAATCAATATTTAATATCCCCCTTCAACAGCTCCAGTAGATGATTTTAACCTCTCCTTAATCCCATTTACCTTCCCGGTCCAGAACCGTCCAGGCAAGCTCTGCCCGTGATAAACCTCCAAACAGTCGACTGGGAGGCAGATATTAGAGCGGAGTCCGGTATTTATGTCAGGTGAGATGCTACACTGAAATATTAATATTCTGAAACGGAGCGAAGTGAAGGCTTTTACCCGTAATGTTTTAAACCCGTTTCCACCGCATGGTCACGAATCGGCACATGGTGCCCAAGCCCAGGCTCCGGCCCAGCAGACTGGTCATTACTGCTTCCCACATGGTAGCAGTTCTACTGATGACATGCAAAGCATCCCAGCAGGCACATATGCTTTTAGATGCCATTAGTTTGGCCTGCTGCTTCCAACTGCCTGCTGCTTTTTAGACGCCTGTGAAGTATTCTCAGGTATTGGAAGCGCTGGACGGAGAGAGCGGTCTTCGAAAGCAGGAAATAAAGACTATTATTTTGTAATTAGCTTAATGTGATGACGACCCGGCAAAAGAAAACATGCGTGTTTTGCGTCGAGCTTCGGGTTTGGCATCAATAAATCTGTCTGACTGAGCAATAGGGCAAAGTGGAGCTGTCTTTATGATACCATCAGGCGCAATGCTATTAGAGTACAAAAGAGGCGATGCCATTTTATCCTTTTGGGCTTCAGCTCAAAGGTCATAAAACTGCTGTTCAGAGAGAGAGAGAGAGAGAGAGAGAGAGAGAGAGAAAAGGGGGAGACAGCAAAAACGATGCTTGATTGACTTCAAAACCGTTGGGAGTCTTTGCGATGTGTTCAGTTACCTATGGCAACAATGATAACCCAAACATACCAGTCATACTTTCAGACTGATAGAGCACCTAATTATTATTTGTTGTTGCCTTCTCCGCGCTGCCAAAGCCGGGGCAGATCTTGTGCCGCCGGCTTCCCAGAATTACCTTGCCCTTACATCAAAGTCCTCGGAGCAAAAGCGCATTTAACCGCTCGCTTAATGTCTCTTTCAGGCCGAGGCCTGAGAGATAACCGAGGGCCGAGGAGAAGTGCGGAGTGACGGGCTGGCTCTAAATGGAGCCTCCTCCTGCTTAGGAAAACACGGCGCTCACCTGAGATCCATGCCCAAACAAGTGGCTGAAAAGACGGGGCCCTGCCACGAAGCTGAAAACAAAGCCGGCGTCAGACAAAAGGAGGAGAAGAAAACGTGCTAAGCTTTAGCTGCTAAGGACAATGGAGGCGTGGGCGTGTGCTGCCTGTTGACAAACGTTCCCATTGAGCCATTGTCGAGAGTGAGGCATCTGTGTCATGTAGCGGCATATTCCTCTGCCTGGATGACCATGAGCTAACCTCAGGATTCGGGCGGAGAGAGGAAGGTGGAAAGGGTGTGGAGAGAGAGAGAGAGAGAGAGAGAGAGAGAGAGAGAGAGAGAGAGAGGGAGACAGGTGACGGCTAAGCTCTCACATACCATATCCACCTCTGCAGCGGGCGAACAAAGGCTCAGAAAGAGCTAGAAGAATAGCAGGTAATGCCGCAGCTTAAGTGCTACTTTAAAAAAAATTCCCCTTATAATGCCGTCCGTATAAAACAAGCCATTGTTGCGTAGAAAATACGATTTTGTCTGACAGTGCCGGAGTAAAGAAGAAAATTGCTGTAAAAAAAAAACCAAAACAACAGCAGCAGAATGAATGGTGTTCTCCGGCCTGGGAACGACTGACAGGCGACTAAAGGGATACTTAAGCCTGTTCTTAAGAGTGGAGGCTGAAGAACTGTGCTACGGACTTGCCCTGCTTTGAGGACAGACTTCAGCGCTGTGCCACCCAGACTGGGGCACGTCTTCCACCCATGCACCCCTTTACTTTTTACTAAGAGGATTAAAAAATAGTCCCCCTTGCTTTTTTACATATACATTGACCTACTTTAAGATGTTGGTTGAAAGTAATCAGGTGCTGAAATATTAATGACACTCCACTCCCAGTTCCTGCCTGCTTCTCGCAGCCAACTGGCAATATGGCATCAATCAGATGGGAGTGGGTAGGGGTTTTTTCACTCTTGATTGACTCATTGATTGAAGATATTTTTAAAGGGAATCCCTGGGAGTCTGTTTGCTCCCGGTACAAAGAGGGCCTGTCCCACACCAGGGGCCTGAGGAGGCTGCCTGTCTGTTTTAATTGGGCTGAGACATCACAGTTTGAACCCGCTCAGGGCAGCACCGGAGGACCAGCGGACGGCCCTCGTACACACACATACACACACACACACACACTAATATGCACACGATGTATTGACCATGCCAATGTCAATCAAAAACACTCCTCTGGACCTCCATCAAAGACAAACTCGTTTTTTTAAAGATCTTTTAAAAGCGCAGCGGTCGGACGGACGGACGGACGGACGAGAACTTGTCCTCTACGTTTCGTTTTTTTTACACCGTAGTGGCCTTGTTGCGACACGAATCGACGACACACTCGAGAAAGAGGCTCGATTGAAAAGTGAACGCTCTGAGCGTCATAGAAGATACGACCGAATAGAAACGAATGGAATGGAAGAAAGAGGATCACCTTGTCAGTCCTGCAGTTGTTGAGGCCCAGGCCGGATAGAGCTGAGAGTTTGGCCTCCATGCCCTGCTGGTGATGCAGCTGCTCCCGCTGTATCTGCTCCCTCATCTTCCTCGCCTCCTGGATGGCCTTCATCACCGCGTCCTGATCTCCGAACAGCGCCGTGGAGTTCAGGTTGGACAGGATGTCTGGGAGAGCACAGTGGCACAGGCACACAAATCAGAAGAGACACAATCGCAGAGTCTGAAATTTCAGTTGAAAACACACACCATGGGAGGTCTGGTTATCAGCGCTTCGTATCTGTACATCCGCCATATGTTTACTGTTCTTGTGGCACACTTCATGTGCGGGGCTCACGGAAAATAAGGCAGCAATCTTGGTGCGTGTGACGCCTTTCTGTAATTAGTGGATCAAAGCGAGGTGAGGCTGGGTGGCAGTTAAAACTCGGAAATAGAACAAAAACAAACACCAAGCCTGCGTTCAAAGGCCAAGTCCAAGAGGAAAAGGGAAATTAATCTAGCTCAACCAAACGGGCCCGATTTAATGAAAGACTGTTACTGTTTTTAGCAACAGTCGCTTCCGAAAAAGTCTTAATATGAGAGATGAAGCCGAAAGCTTTGAAAACAAATAGCCAGCGCCAGCGTCCGTCACCCTTTACTAGGCTGGCTGTAATGGCACGCTTGGAGTGCGACTGAGAGATGTGGTCGTGTAAATAAAACCGTGAGGAGTGAGGGACTTACAGTTACAACAGTATTATCAAATAACAAAGGGGCAGGCCAATAATACACCACTCCATCAACAGGAATTATCTGAACCATTCGAAATCAATTTTAAAGTAACTGATGAGACTCCAACAGTTTAAATGATGTAAAAGGTCAATTAGTGCTTTACTGACTGTAGTACTATTATTAGTGGCCTCTTAATACTACAATACAATACTACTACTCAGGCGTCAACTTTCTTAAACTCACGTAAACAGCAGGTAATATGAAATGATGTAAACATGCAGGACCAGATCGGAGCTTCTTAGCTAAAAATATGAACTAGATGACAGAAACTAACAGGCAATTGCCTGTTAGTTTCTGTCATCTAGTTCATATTTTTCTTTTGCCAAGTATGATCGGCCATCTAAAATGTTGACTGGGCTCTATTATGAACACGTTCATAATTTTAAAAGCCTTTATTAGTCCCACAAACTGTAAATTGTCATTGTTATGGCAGAAAGTGGACAGTACAAAAGCAAGAGCAGCCGAAAAAAAACAATAATAGTTTAGTATAAAAGAGTTTACTGTACTAACAATAGAAAGTTAGAGGTGTGTGTAGTTTATACACAGGTCCCTTACCTAAGGATGAGCCACGGCCGAGACCTCCGAGAGGGCTGGGGATGCCTCCGCTCTTGCTCAAGCTGTTGGGGCTGTTCTTGCTGCCGGCGAACAGGCTGTGTGTGGGCGACGTGGGGGATTTGACCGGCTCGGCCGTCTTGGGCCGGGCAGAGAGGTTAAGTGGCTGAGTTCCCTCCTCCTGTAGATTTGAGAGACACTGCTTTAACAGGGAGAACACCCCACGGAGAGATATCTCCCACCTCAGCCGCGCCAAACAATGCTTCCGCGGCTAATACTGCAGATTAATTAGCCGAACTCCTCCAAGAGAAGGATTGTGCATTCATTGCCAGCCTGTGCGCCATGCGGAAGCTCCTCTGTGTGGCGAGGTCAGGCTTTGTTCAGACTAATTAAAGCACAGTGTGTGTCTCTCTCTCTCTGTACATCTCTATCCCCTCACCTGCTCTCAGCCTGAGAGAACACAGCTAACCGCTAATGCGTCTCATTGCAAACAAAACCCGAGAGGTGATTACCGTTGAGGACGCTTGTTATCAGTGAATGATGTGTGGTAATAACACCGGACTGCGGACCGCGTGGGTGTTCTCCGGGTGTTTGATCATTAGGGTGAATGAGGTACAAGCCCTAGTACAGCCAAGCGTAACATCCACCGCAACCAGGGCTATACTGTCTGTCCGAGGCCGGGTTTTGGCTAGCCATTCATAAATGACTGGGGCCTGAGACGCCCGATCACACTTAACACAAGAACGAGGGCTGGCGGTTTACTGAGAGTCTTCACAAAGAATCGCGTCCGTCGTTTTGTGTATTTATATAAACCGGCCGGGCCTTAGCGCCTCTTATCTGGCAGCGAGGCGCTCTGTCCAAGCATATGGCCCTCACACATACGCCGCCTCGAGCTTCTAGAAAATCCGACTGCCAACAACAGTTTGTCATTCGGTTACACTTTAAGTACACAAACAAAACAGATTGCCAGCTAATTAAGCATAACATATCTGCATATGGAGCTAACGGGGCAAGACAGCAGTCTGTGCCGTCGATCAGCATTGTGATTAAAACGACTGCGTGACTCATATAATGAGTGTCATTTGAACGAACGGGATCAAATGAAGACAAACAAACAGAAGCCGTCGGTCTGAAGAAGAAAGAGGCCGTGTCACTTCCGACATGGTGCTCAGGATAGAAGTCTTTACAGAGTTGTCTGGGATATAAACTCAGGGACACTGTCTTTAACAAAGCCTCCCAGCCCTAGACACACACAGCTCAGCTCAGCTCTATTGTGATATTAGACTGAACTTTCCGAGTGTGCATATGTTTTAAGTTACAACCGCAGAGAGTAAAAAAGCTTCTAGTCAAAGCTGACGGTTGGTGGCCTCCCGCCACATAGTGCTGCAGCCCTAATGTTGCTCTTAATAATAAAAATACAAAGGAAGGAGTCACTAGCAGTCTTGGCGATATATCCTATTATAATCTTTAGGTATAATCCAGCTTGGTTCTGTCCAAGTTGGGCAGGAGGAGGGGGTTGACCAGTTCTGCATGGAAGGCCTTATAAAAGCCAGTCCAGATTGATGGGCACTGCGGAGAGGCGGCACGGCTGAAGCAACGTTAGCTGATTTAGGAGACTTGGTCAAGCACCACTCCAGCGGGGGCCATACCTTGACTTGGGTGAGGGGACTGGAGGACCTCTTCTCGCTTTTAGGGCCAGGCGAGAGGGGCCCGGCTGAGTTGGGAGGCTGTGGCAGTGGCGGCATCTTGGCTCCTGGAGAGAGCTGCATGCTGGCCAGCTGGGCGGCGTACAGTTGCTGCAAGAAGGGAGAAAAAAACCCACAAGGCGTTAACATCCAAAGCCAGCCACCATTCAAAGTTCTTTTTTTTTTTCCTTCTCCCCCTCCTTTCCCTCTTCCTCTCTGTCTCTCCTTCACGTCTTCCTCTCTTTCCATCCTGGCACAGAAGCTCCATCAAAGATCTTAACTGTATATCAAAGCCTAAACCCAAATCCAGAGAGAGAGACAGAAGCCCTGAAAACCGCACAGCAATGGCAAGCATACAAGACCCCCCCACCCCCCCCCTCCTTTTTTTCCACTCATCAGACAAAGTTTTCAGACCGAAAGCAAGTCTGTCCTGAGATCTGATTTCTCTCTTTTTTCTCTGTTCCTCCACCAGACTCCTTCTGGTGTGGTGAGCCCAAGAGTGACACACTGTCAGACACCTGAGCCGCTCGGCTCCCAGCAGCACAGTTACACAGTCTCAGCCCAGCGCACTTTCCATGACACACATTACACTGGGCTACGAAGTTGTTTGCCTCGGGAATAAAATCTGCCAGTTCTGATGCATTTTGGTGCGCTGATTTCAAATGTGACAGGCTGATTGGCTATCGCTCAGTTATGGGATGATACACATTGCCCAGCTCTTGTCCTGGTCTCCAACTTTGCACCTGAAGTAAAGACGATGTGCTTTCTTTATCTCAGCAGCTATACTGCGTTTCTGTGATTTGAAGGGAACTTCCCTGCAAACGTAGCAAAGCTGAGCAGCGTTGTTCACACATAAACGAGGCGTCTTCGCTCACGCAGTTTACCTTAACAACAAAAACACTTATACATTTCAACAGCTCTACGAAATGAAACAAATGTAATACAGTAGACCCTCAGTTTTACGAGGATTCAGTCTAATGTGGATTTACCGCCACCAGTCCAGCGGTAATACACTGAAAAGTTGTCAACCGCCATAAAGAGAAGAAGAAGAAGAAGCTGCTGCAGCATGTAGCGTGACTGCTCCGTGTCTTGTCCTCGTATTTTAGTGTTTTAAACTTTTACCCCCAAATTTTCAACAGTTATTTCAGTTTATTTACTATTAGTAAGCTGTGCTCGGTCCAAACATGTGGGTAGAGAGAGTTATTTCATCCTTTCTTTTGTGTACGAGTCGTTGCACACCGCTAATGCTAACCGGTAATGCTAACAGTAGTTTAAGCAATAAAGTTTTCTGATTCCGATCATTTATTTACCTTTACATTTTCTTTAAGGGTAATGCACTAAACTGAGTTTAAAATTATATTATAGTGTTCTGGGAGCATGTTTGGAGGCATATTTAGGGTTCACACTATAAAAACAGGCATTTTTCACCAAAAAATAAAAAAAGAAGGCCTATACTGTATAGTCAAATGTTAACCAGGTATACAGACAGCATTGTCCTTTGTATTGTCTTGCAGCATTAACAAAAGGTGTGCTTTGTTTCCATGTTTTCGAGTGAGTTAAAGGCTGGGTGCACTTCTGTTAGCCCAGAGGCTATTATTGATTAGCTAGAAGGTAAATGGTTAAATTGGCATTTGTCTCCTGCAGAAAGTAGCGGGGGTTGGACTAAATAGACCATGGCCTTCACAGATTCCCGTGGCTGGGGAATCGCTTGGTCATTTTGTAGTTCAAATTCTGAGCAGTAAATTTAACACCCTACATAATTTAACATTTAACACTAGCCCACATTTATAGCATTGTGATCTACACTGCATGAATTTCACTGTCACTAAATCTGCCAACCATAATGCAGGGGTGTCCAATCTTATCAGGAATAAAACAGCACAGTTGTAGGTTTTGATTACAATAAAACAGTGGTCCCCAACCCCCAGGCCGTGGACCGGTACCGGGCCGTGGGTCCATGGGCTACGCAGAAAAAAACCTGTGGATGTTACCCGTGTTCTGTTGTCGGCTCGTTGTTATGAAATGCTGTTAATAAAGCTGCGAGTACACACTGGATTTACCTTTATTATTATATTTTAAAGATACCCCCATTATTGTCTTTTTAAAATATCCCCATTTTTATACGTATCATTTATGTGTATAAATGCGTATACGTATATTTATCTGCCGCTCCTTAAAGGCCGGGCCGTGAACATAGTTTCTGATATGAAACCGGTCCGTGACCAAACAAAGGTTGGGGATCACTGCAATAAAGGACGGCACACACGTGATTAACGGTTAAAACACAGAGACCAAATGATTAAAAAGTGAAAATTCTGTCATACGGAAACACGCAATTCTCTGTATTTAACCCAAGTGAAGCAGTGGGCAGCCAGACACACAGCGCACACAGGTGATTGTTCAGAGTGTCTCAGGGTGCCTAGCGGTCTTGGAAATCGATCCCACAACCTCCTGATTGCAGGGCGAAGGCCCAAACCACTAGGCCAGCAGCCGCCCTGGTAGAACGATAAGTGTTTCTGCTAGTTTGGTATGAAAAGAAACTCGATACTGAACTGGTAAGTGCTACTTTAGCGGACGCAGAGCGAAGCTTGTGCATTTCTAGAAAGCTAACAGAACCTCTGAGGGGAAATCTGTGTGAACCTGGCTCACTGCGTCCCGTCACTTGTTGCCTGTTTCTCTACTCTGTTTTGCCGCCATAGCTGTTATTACTCCCGGCCACCAAAGCAATCTTTCCAGCCATTGATGCTTAAAGTCCCTAATGTGTTTTTTTTTTTCTGTGTACTTTCATGCAGGGTCCGAAATCATCTTTCGACTATTTCCTGCAACGTGAAGTGGACAAACTTTTCCATTCAGCGAGGGTATATTTGAGATACTGCATGTATTATATTGTTATTAATCATCTCTCAGACATAATCCTTGTAACTTTAGAACAGTGAAGAAAATGTAAAAAAAAAAACAACCCAAAAACGGTAAGAGCTTTAGAAAAAAACGGCTATAGTCGAGCATGTCTGCCCTTAACATAAGCACTCCATTTGTCTGAAATGGAAAAAGTGGCGCACGGCATTAGTGGTCGTGCCCCACCTTAGTCAGTGAGACAGAAAAACCTGGGCCACAGACAAAGCTCTTTGTGTCCGCTGTGTATCAGAAGATATAAACACGAAAACGCTCTCCACTGCTGAAGTTAAACGCTCGCACATTAGCCGTCCACAAAGGGGTCATTCTTCTCGGAGGGAGGGGACAAGCGACTGCACATGGGCAGCGGAAATGGCGGCCTGATTAGGTTCGCTCAGTGATAGCATAGACTCACCATGTCCGGCAGACAGAACAGCCTTTGTCTCCTAAAGTCACGACTAACACTCGCCGCTTTTTTTCCCGAACGCGTTCTAAACCAAACGTCTAAAACGAAGGACTTCGCCGTCGCTTTGTTCACAAAACGAGCGATAGCCTGAGACTTCAGATAGTTTACGTGCATGTGCGTACAGTCTGTCGGGCAGATGTTGAGAGTGCGGCTGCTCCAGACGGGCCAAAGGACCCTGACCTCGCATGGGAAGAACTTTATTGTTCCGGAAAAGCGGCATAATTGGTACCCGTCTCAAATTAGAGCCAGCCAGGCCTGGGGAAACTCACGGTACCTATGACTTAGAGGCTAGACAAGACTCTCACTTTGAGGACAGAGTTACGATGTTTGCAAAATATGAAAGCAATCCTTAATTTCGGCACAGTTCGTAAAGCTAGCTAACCGTCGATAACGACAAAGTAAAGTGGTCCCTTATAGTCACTGGTGAACACACAGTGTGAAATTCTTTCTCTGTATTTAACCCATTCACCAAGTGAAGCAGGGGGCTGCCACCAACAAGGGGAGCCCGGGGAGAAGAGTGTGGGGATGGTACCTTACTCAAGGGAACCGCAGTGATGGCACTAGCAGTCCTGGGATTCAAACCCACAGTCTTCTGATTGCCAGGGCAACATCCTAACCATTAGACCTCCAGCTGCCCCAATGTCAATGGTGCAAGTTTGAGAAAACTCACTGCTGAATTAATTCGTTTGGCTCGGTGTCGAAGGATCAACAGCGCTTTAAGACAGAATGAAAAGAAGATGATAATGAGAGAGTGGCGTTAAGCACAAGACAGAAAGTGTAGCCTGTGGTGTTAGGCCTGACTGGCGTGTGGAGGACACACGCCTGAGTCCCTGGTTGAAGGGCAGATGCAAGGCAGAGGTAGGGGCAGCCCCCAGTGGAGCCGCCGCCTTCCTGCTCTTCCCGACCATCCGCCGAGGGCTTCCACGGCAGAAGGGGCTGGTGGTAATGAGGGTCATGCTGAAAGTCAATGGCCAGACAGGGAGCGGGCAGCCGGGATGCTCTGGCTCCATGCCCCGGGCCCCTCAACACGGCTGCAATGAGCAGGATCAATTCTACCCCCCCCCCCACCCAAATTCCCCCACAGCCTCACCATGAACCTCTTCCTCCTAACAATCTTCACTGAGTCAACAGTCACTCACATAGGAAACATTTGCGTTAGCAGGAATTAGGAGACCATCGTTTGGATTTTGCCGCAAGGCCCCGGGTTCACAATGCTCTCAGTGTTACGATTTGGACAGATGACGGGTGCCACGTCACATATTAAACTTTACTGAAGCACATCTTATTAATAATGTCACGGAACCTGACGCAGGCCAGTACAGAGCTGCACACGGGCGAGTTTCCTTGCTCCTCTTCCCACTGCTTTCACACACTCTCCCCTTTCCCAGGAGGGCTCCGGCCCCGTGACTCTCTGGAGGATCCAGTTTTGTCTTCCTAGTTTGTTGATGTACAAAAGACGTGCACTGAACAGACCTGCAGCTCACACACACAGAGCGGAGAGGAGGAGAGGCAGTCACACACAGCGCAGCGGTGTGAGCCATTACACTGTGTGCTGAGGCTGTTAGCTCAGGAGAAACGGGAGCCAGTTGGGGAAAAAAGATGGAGGGAGGTAATGGGAGAGAGAGAGAGAGAGAGAGAGAGAGAGAGAGAGAGAGAGAGAGAGAGAGAGAGAGAGAGAGAGAGAGAGA
>JBBPDE010000038.1:6183224-6194284 GCA_037974605.1 Nannopetersius ansorgii | reverse complement strand
CAAGTGTGATTTAACCACAATGAACGTGTAATTTAACGTTTTCTTTAAGGTACTTACACTTGAAAAGAGCGTGTCTCAGTTTTCCCGCCATTTTTCGAATATGACTCCGCCTCTCCCGCTGCCTTATGGGATAGCGCAGTGCCCATCGAATGTCTACTACAGAATTCGGCCGGAAGCAGTAGATCATCCGGGAACTTCTCGCTACTGTTTTTCCAATACTGCGAATTCGGACAAACTACTCGCCTCACTTACTGTTTTCGCACGCTATATAGTAGGGAAGTGTGCGATTTCGGACGCAGACCTAGTGTTTAGGACGTTCGCCCTGCGATCAGCAAGTTGTGAGTTCGATTCCCAAGACTACTAAGCACCACTGAGGTACGGTGAGTAAGATACCGTCCCCACACACTGCTCCCTGGGTGCTGTGTTCCTGGCTGCCCCCTGCTTCGCTTGGCGAATGGGGTTAAACACAGAGGAGGGATTTCGTGCTCTTCACGCTGTGTGTTCACTTCACCTGACGCAGCAGTAATGCTGGATCCCAGCAAAGGTCTTTAACTGATTTTACCACAGCTTTCAGCTAATGGTGGACAAAATATAGGACAACGGGAAGTGGCCTATAAAAAATTCTGTTATCAGTACAGATTTTATTAGTACATGAACATTCTAAAGGTGTGATTTACGTAGAAACTGCTGCGCTGTGAACTGCTGCGGTGAATGGTGTCATATCTGATCTCTTGAAGGGTCTTTTGCTCGTTTGTGAGAGTCGTTCTGTCATTCTGTCTGAAGACAAGGACGGCGGTTATGCTGCGTCAAGTGCGTGTGTGTGTTTGTGTGTGTCCGTGTCCGTATGTGTCCGTGTGTGTGTGTGTGTGTGTGTGTGCTCTCCTGTCCCAGTGAGTCGTGCCCAGTGGCACAATGCCAGCACATCTGCCAGCGCCCCCTGGCCTCATACGGTCATCGTAATCCCCACCACGGGAAACTGTTCTCCTTCCTCATCAATCCATGCTCTCGATTAAGAACGAGAGAGAGAGAGAGAGAGACTTCACTCCATCCCTCACACACTTTCTTCCATCATTAGCTATTGTCCTTCGTCAGCAGCTCAGCCGTCTTGTATGAAGTAGCCGTTGTCCGCAGAGCCACAGTCTTGCTGCCACAGTTCCTCTGGACGGACGGACGTTTCATACACGGTGGATTTCTCACTGATGTGTTTAAGCCGAACAGCTCCTAGAGCTAGGACTTCCCCAAGTAACCGTGGACAGTGTATCAGCAAACCCAGCCTCAAGAGAAACATGCAATTACCGAATCAATGATCAACTGACACTGTATAAATAATTTCTCTGTCCACGGAGTCAGGCCCTTCTAAATCGTCTCTCTGAAAACGGGAAGAGCGCCGGTTTTCGTTCGGGCCAGGACTTGAAAGGGGCGAGAGAGGGAGAGAGAGGGAGAGAGAGAGAGAGAGAGTGGATGCAGAAGTATTACAGCTCCACTTGAAGGCGGCCCAGGTTGGAGGGCACACTCCTAACGAACGTGGCTGTTAGGTTAATAATTATCTTCTAAGCACTCTCGAGAGCAACAGTTCTAATAATGCGAGGAGGGAGAGAGAAAAAAAAAGGAGAAGCAGTCAAGCAGCCAAGGTCAAGAGAATATTGAGAGTTGTGTTCAATTTATCGAGGAAAACAAGTTATTCCAGAAATTCTGTTCTGAGGTACAGACTCACGGCCCATCAGGATGCGTGTGTGTATATGTGTGTGTGTGTGTTTTTTGACAATACAGTAGCAAGGAGCTAGCTTTCTCCTTCCTCTTGCCTCATGAAAACAAACTGGAGACACAGACGAAGAGAAAAACAGAGAAAACCTGCAGACGCTGGGGTGGGGGGGGGTCTGTGGAGGGTATCTTCTGAATGTCTTAATCACAGAGCCACTAAAACAAGACTCCATCATCACACAAAATAAGAGCATAATAATTACAAGAGGCAGACAGGAAAGTGAAACGCCATAAGGAAACATGTTTTGTCACAGTCCTAGAGACAACAGCTGTTGGCTGCGGTGGCATCGGCGAACGCTCCTGAAGTCTCCATAATCACGTCCTTATTGAAGGGAGGACAAAAAGGGCACTAATTGCAAGGGAGCAATCTAAACGTAATAGGTTACACACCCGGGCGATGCTGCACAATGCCAGCCGCTAATATGGAGACACAAGTTGCGAAGAAAAGAGAGAGAGAAAGAGAGAGAGAGAGAGAAAGAAGTGAAGAAAGAAAGAAGAAGCGCGATACAACATGGTGTACAACAGTGGCTTGTCGCTCATTTTCTGCCAATTATCCTCCCTCCCTGTCAACAGTTTTAATAACCTCTATCATTTCCAGAAGACTTTTTTTTTTTCTGTTTTTTTTGCCTCGGTTAAATAATTTCGGCTCTTTAATATGCAAATGCGCCTGTTGGCATGCATGGGTGAAGAGGCTCCGGCTTCTTGAGACGTGTCAGTATAGCGTGGAGCACCTGCACCTTGGGGAAGGCTTGATTTAATTGACACCTAATACTGTTCATTATTCCACTTAGTGAACACCTCTGTTAGTCACCTGTAGGCTGCACCAAACCCCCGGCAGCCATTTCCACTCGTCAACAGCTTTCTATAAATACATCAACTGTCCTTAACTACAAAAAACCCACAAAAAAAAACATGAGAGCGAGGAAAACCCTAAAATCGTACTTTCTTTAATCGTGCGTAATTATTATTTTTTTTTAACCGCAAAAACATGAAAAAAGAAAGGCTTTAGTCTCCCCAGGCAATACTGACTCATAAACGTGATTGTTAGCTAACCGCAGCTTCATCCCTGACGCTATATAATTCAAGGCGAACCATTTCATGGTAATAACAGGTCGAGAGCTGAGGTGCAATTCTGGCTGCTGGGTCAAGGCAGCAGGAACAGGTAGATTGTCATAAAAAGCTGGGCGGTAAAAGTAGCGTATAATAGGCCACAGGCTTGACTGGAGTGTGTCAGTGAGGCTCTGCTCCATCCAGTCCTTCGGTTCTACCAGAGAGAAGGTGCCGAGGTCACGGCTCCCACCCTATCAGTGGCCGGCACTCGCGCGTACCCGACCCGACCTCGGCGAACAAGACACGTGTCCGTCAAGCGTATACGAATCAACTGCTCCCCAGAGGCTTCACCTCTTGAGCGGTTCGGAGTGTGACCTCGTCGCCAATCTATTTTATTGCAGGGCCTCCCGCTAATCACCCCTGAATTATTAAAGCGAGCAGCCGATGATGATCAATTCATGCAGATCAAGGAAGGCTGACGCAGGTGAGTTTCTCCCTGAACAGTGCGGATATGTAGTAAACCACCTCACCGGCACGACTGAGGGCGGTAAACGAGTGAAAAAGAGAAACACAACCATTTTATTGTTCTATTTGTTGTGTTATTTTTTTATCTACGTACATGTCTGCACTAAAAGGGTCGCTCTTAATCTCATTGTACTATAGTGAGAATAAAAGGCATTCTATTCTATTCTATTCTATTCTATTCTATTCTATTTTATTCTATTCTATTCTATTTTATTCTATTCTATTCTGTTCTATTTTATTCTATTCTATTCTATTTTATTCTATTCTATTCTATTCTATTCTATTCTATTCTATTCTATTCTATAAGAGAAGTTAGTTGGTCTGCTCTTCAGACGGGAGGTTTTACGCCAATTTTCCATTTTCTCCCTTCAAATGCCGTCCTCTCAGGAGAGCCGGTCTGGGCACCTCATGTGAAGAGTCTCGGCGACTGTATGACAGAACAGCGGTGAATTATAAATATCGGTGAGGCCGGGGCCAGGCGGTAGAGCGGCTCCACGCTGAGGGCCAGCATCTTCTGAAGGCAGCTGTCCAGATGAAGACAGACTTGAGATTAAAACCCCCAAGCCCCGGGGCCTCCCCTCCCTTCGCTTCGGCAGGAGGAGGAAAACCAGAGAGAAAATTAAAACAAAGTTGAAAGAGCAAGGAAGATCGCAAAGGAGGAAGTACAACTCAAGGATCCTGGAGAGGGAGTGGCAAAGGAGAAAGTGTAGGGAGGAGGAGGAGGAAGGAGAGGGGGGGGGGGGGGGGGTTCAGGGTGGGCAGGAGAAAAAAAAAATCCAATCAAAACTTAGCAGGCAGAGATGAGGAGCCAAGATAAGCCCATACTCCGAGCCCCCAAAACTGCAATCTCCTCTTAAGCTGGAGAGTGGCAGCTGGCAGAACAGCTGGCGAATAGGATTAATGTCAGAAGAATAAAATAAAACTCAACATATGTCTGAGCCCGAGGTGTCGGGCCCGCGCGTGATTGTGCCCCCGATGGACGCCATGTGTACAGATCGGTGGCTCGGCGCTCCGCAAGGTCACTTCAAAAAAAAAAAGAGAAATAAATAAATAAAACTATTTAATGCTTGGATAGCAAAAATAAACTTCCTCTCGCGCTCTTTCTCTCGCCATCCATCTGCTGTCCGTCAGACGCAGCCAGCGGAGGCCGGTCGCGACACCCATCCCGGCCCGTTCGGGGTCTTGCATAACGAACTCAACCTTTTCTGGAGGGTGGAAACAATTAAGGGGCCGAGCGCGGGAAGAAAACGCGTCTCGGCGAACTGCCGATCGGATCGAGACCCGCTGTGACGTGGAGGGACTGAAATACTCTCTTTTCTTGGAGAGTAAATAAACCAGGGTTAAAAATACACAATGCCAGAGAAGAAGCGCGCTCTTACGAAAACTTTGTCCCGCTCTGATGAGAGGTTTCGGTACTCGCGAAGACGAAGCGCTAGGCAGGGATGTGTGGACTTAATTTTAATTTATAATTTCCATTTGATGTCGGTAATCATTAGGGCCCACACAGTGTAATAAATTATAATAATTTCACACAAGAATTAAATTGCCGGGTACCTTGCGGAGGAGCCATTTCTTCCGCCGGCTACCCTGCAATCTAACTGTCAGATATAAACTCTTCTGCTAATCAATGCTCCAAAACATTCACATTTATTCATCTATGTTAAATTAATAGAAATGTGCGGATAACGTCGCTTACCGCGATCGGGGCTGCGCAGAGTGATTTACTAAATGAATGGGTGCCGGGGACAAAAAAAAAAAAAGAGACTGATGGGACCCACATGAATAGATTCAAATTTGCAGTGAAGCCAAGTGTCTGCAACTTCACTTCGTCTCACAAGGCCGGGCTAACTCAGACACGCTGCAGATTTAAGCATCGCTCGAAGAAGACGAACTGATACTGCAATTAAAGCAGTGGAGACACTGATGCGTGACTCACAAACGCACATACGCTGTTAAAAAGTAAAAAAAAACAAAAAAAAAAACCCAGCAACAACAACAAAAAGCCCTAGAAAAAAATAATGTGGGTTTAAAATCCACCTTCTTAGGGCATCCGGGAGAAGCGCGCACAATACGCTCCCTTATTATTACCGCAATTACACAAACCGGCCTTTCCTCAAGCGAAGATGAAACACAGTTCGTCCTGTTACAGTTCATCTGTTATCCTCCTAATACCCAGCACTGTGTGTATGTATGTGTGCATGGTTGCACTTAAAATAGGGCCAAAATTAAAAGGAGAAATCTCCCCTCCTTTGTAAATTCATTTGACTAATTAAGGGGGGCCTATTTGCTGCTGCTGCCTCTGACATTCTCTGTTTTTATGAAGCAGCAATTAAAGATGTTTATGGTCCCACGCAGTGAGCTCTGTTTACTGTTGTGTGAGAGTTCAGCACTACCACACACACACACACACACACACATGCGCGCGCGCGGCCCAAAGGTCACTATTTTTAGCCGACGACCTCCATTCTCTCCCACACATGCAGATATCATGCGATTGGAAGACAAACTTTGGTGCGTCCTGCTCTAACACACTGACCGGCAGAGCTTTCAGCGCGAACAGCTCCACGATCCGAGACGTTTATTTGCACACGAACCACCAACGGCTGCCCGGCATCATTCATCGTAGGCCTGTTTTCATTCGTGCAACCGGTGTTTCTCTCTCTTTCTATTATGTTTTTATTTTTGGGGGGATATCCGACTAATAGACTTTGGCCCAAACTGTCAGGCCCAAAAACTGGCCGAACTGACTGGGACCCAAAAAAAATAACCAATTCATATTAAAGTCTATAAAATGTAAATAAGGTGTAGGCACAGGCAGGGCATGTTCCCGGCCTGGAACTTTTGTTTATCCGTTCGATTGTAGCTAGTCACCAGCATCTAAAAACCTTAAAAGCTACTTTTATGTCTCAAGAAGGTTTTAAAAGCTCCTCTGGCATTTTGTTTATAGGAGTTAATTGAAATTCGGTTCGATTCCTTTAGTTTAATGTGGGTCTGTATTAGCGTTTTCACAGGACATGCTACAACAATAGGCTGGCGTTGGTCAAGCTGAGGGTCCCTGAGTGGTTCTTAGCCTCCCTGAGCAATGAATCCGTGTCTTGTGAGACGAGTGTGACGTTCGAGGAGAGCAGTTTGTCAGCATCCGTCTGTTTTGGGGTTTTTTTTATTTTCTGTGGGGATATCTGAGCTCGAGGGCCCAGCACATTTAGATAGCGCAGTAACCATAGTACTTCAAAAGGTTAAGAATTCCAATTTCGAGGAAGTCCCTTGCTGCTCTGCAGCTCAGAGCCTCAATGCCCCTTTGTCTCACGTCGCAGTTCGACAACAATGGCCACCGTATTCTCCTTTGAAACAAGCCGTTCACTTTTCTCCAGGCTGCGGAGCCATGTGTGCTAAAGCATGCTGGGCAAGTGCTGGAAAACACAGCAGACTCAAACGGAGCTCTTCTCACGAACGCATCCATCTCAGAATAGAGGGAGAGAGAGAGAGAGAGAGAGAGAGAGAGGAGGAAAGAAACATGAAAGAAAGAGGTATGGAGTTTAAAAACACCCTTCTGTTTACGTTCTTAGTAATAGAGGAGGGGAAAAAAAGCCGGACCAAGGCCGGCGTGAAGGGCCTCGTTCCCCAGGAACAGCACTCCAAACTCGCGGAGAGCGGAGAGGAGCGTGGAGTGCCTAACCACCAAAATCACTAATTGCGATATTATGAGAAGTGGTGCTGGAGTTGAGGAAAAAAAAAAAAAAAAAATACGAGAGAAGAAGAGGGGAAAGAAAAAAAAAAAAATCATTCCCAACTGGCAAATCATTAATTATAATCCAAACTCATAATTTCAGCCTATCATTGGAACTTCATGACATGTAATGGATGATAGGGTCTTAAAGCATATTAACCACTTGACCCTGAAAGACTTAAAATAATATGGGGGGCCACTCCCAAGGAGAGACGCCGCTCACCGAATAATTACAGCCGTCGGAGCCGTAGCTCCGCTAGCGCAATAAAACACGCTTCTATCTGTTTCTTTTGACATCTCATCTCATCCTCTGGCAGCACGTGGAACATTACGGAAGAGAGAGAGAGAGAGAGAGAGAGAGGAGTATAAATAAAGGGGAAAGATGAAAGCGAGAGAGGGATTTGTTTTACACAGTAGATTAAACAGCCGCTTTGTTCGGAACAGAGACATCACAAGTGGGTGTGAAATATTCATGCTTGCTGGAGAGGAAGACAATGGAAGATGACGAGCGGAGGGAAGCCGTGTTGGCTGTCATGTTCCGAGGACTGGAGGAGGAAGATTCGCAGACGCATGGGGTTGAGCTAGCCCAAGCTTATAAAGCCAGCCCTGCTATGTGGCCTGAAATCATTAGTGGGCCGCACTGGGCAGCCTGTGGACGTGGTGTGTGTTACATTGGCACTATTTTGATCTTGGTCAGATGACACCGACCCTTTTGTCCAGTTATGTGCAGAGAATGCCTGGGAACTGAATATGAGGCAGTAGATGTGTGTGTGTGTGTGCGCGTGTGTGTGTGTGTGTGTGTGTGTGTATGTGTGTGTGTGTGTGTGTTTGTGTGAAAGGGGGTACAGCGGTTGGGGGACGATGCTTAGGTGGAGTCCATCAGTCTACACCACAAAGATAGCCTGCACACAAACAAACATACACATATACACACAATGCCTGCTGCTACCAAACAGCTGAGGACACTCCACTGTGTACCTGTATATATATATATCTCCACAAACATACACACATATACATATATATATATATATATACAGTAATCCCAGTAATTTGCAGGGGTTACGTTCCAAGAGCACCCTCATATAGTGAAAAACTGTGTTGTTGTGTTTTGGTTTTAAAAAAAAAGTCTAAAAAAGCCTATATTTATAGTGCAAACCCTAAATATGCCCCCAAATCTGCTCCCGGAACACTCAAATTTCATCTTAAACTTAAAGTGTAATGCATTACCCTTATAGAAAATGGAAAGGTAAATAAATTATCAGAATCAGAAAACTTTATTGCTTAAAAAACATTAGCATTAGCGGTTAGCATTAGCGGTTAGCGTTAGCGGCGTGCAAAGACTCGTACACAAAAGAAATGCTGAAATAACTCTCTCAACCCTACATGCTGTAAAGTGTACTTTTTATTTTATCTGGTTGTGTTGTATAGCTTTTATTGTTTAGCTGCTCTTACCATTGTCCTGTCCACTTTCTGCCATAGCAATGCTAATTTCCCGCTCGTGGGACTAATAAAGCTTATCTTAAACACATACAAATGGTCACATATTCTCTTACATACAACAGATGAAATATTAACCTCCATACTTTTGATCTGCATGAAGTTTTGAGGTGTTTCCATACGTGGAGCTCCCCCCCCCCCCACACACAATGACAGATTTAGTGCCCACCGCTCTACTGCGTCAGCATTCCCTCTGATTCACTGAGCCCTTCCAAACACAGGGGGGTCGCATAAAACAGAGAGCTAATTAAAACCTATACAGTCCCTTCCCCAGCGCCACCCGACGCCTTTATGTTAACCAAGACTCCAGGACTTCTACCAAAACCAGCTACCAAACACACTGACCGAAGCTTAGCAGACACACCAGGCTACAAGTTCCGGTTTCGCTTGGGGTTCTTTCTGTCTATGAACTGGCACTTATTGGAAAAGAAAAAGAAAACGATTAAACGCCAAAAGGTATTCATTGCAAGCGGTTTAACATTTTTAGCCAATAATCGAAGTTACAAAAACTCTGATTCTGTGTGAAATATGTGACGATAACGGATTATCTTTAATAAACTTGAAAAAACTTGTTACGGGTCGGTCAGTGGCCAGCAGGGGCCACTGCTTTTTCGCTCAGTTCTGGGTCTTTTATTTTGACGTTCTTGTCTGTTTGGTTCTGTTATCACGTGTTTTCTGTTATTCACCTGTGTGTGTTTTGCCCACTGATTTGGTTGTGTATTTAAGTCTGTTTGTGTTAGTCCTCACTATGTGTCCATCGTCTGTTTTTTTCTGTTTTCTTGCGGCCACAGCGCCAGGTTTCATTTCTTGTTTTTTTTAATGAACACGACTTAGCATGGATTCCTGCTCTCTAGCGTCGTTACTAAGAGGAAGCTCTCATCCGAGGGGGACTAGCCCCCCCTGACGTGACAAAACTGTGCTGCTTTTTTACATTATGGTACTTTGGCTGGTGCCAGTGATAGGTGACAGACCATTTGTTGGGTAATTCAGATTAGCTAAAAGTGATGCAACAAGAATGTAATGAATTAACCTGCACACAGTGCCGGACATTAAATAGGTTTTTTTATTAAAGCAACGAACAAAAGGTGCATTATGTCAGTGCATAAAAGCAAACGGTTGTAAGTTTCCTCACTAGTAGCCTGGCAGATAAAGAGGCAAGGAGTAAAGAGTTAAATACGAATCCAGATTCTGGACTGTGTGAAGATGCCCGACTGGAAATAAAGGACATTATGGAAATAAAAAACGGTAGCATTTCAGTCAAAATGACCTGCTCAATGCAAGTTTAACGCAAGAGCCTCTAGCTAAAATCTTAAATAGACTGAGGAAATAAGTCAGCCCCTTAATAAGCTTACTCAGTTAGCCTCGCTCAGTCACTACCTAAACTGAACGCGCAAGGCACTATCAAGTGCACTGTGAGAGTCTCCATAGCCGCAGCTGAGGAGAAGCACCTATGGTGAGAGAGGGAGGACAAACGGCGCTCTGTTCGGCGCTCCTGGCTGAGATTTGTCTCCCTGAGACACCCGTTTCCTCCTATCAGGAGTGCTTCAGCTCCGTGACAGAGCTGGGCGCGGGGGCACAATGGAGGCGTTGTGTTGCCTTCCTGTGCATAGAGGGGGTGGGGGGGACCAAGTCAACAGCTGAGCTGGAGAGGGAAGATGGCTCCCGGAATGCTCTTCAGCAGTTGCTACTGTCGACTAATGGCAATCCGAGCCACTGGGGAAGGCGATAGGGCCGCGAAGAATAGCACATTGAGGCAAGAGCAGCTGCCTGTTTTGTCATCCGAAAGGCAAAGAGCTCTATTTAGAGCAGGGGCTTTGGGTTCGGAGGCCTGCTGTGCCACCCTGGGGTGCAGAGGGAGTCTAAACCTTTGGTCCTAAACCGTGACCTGCCATGAAGGAACGGGAAACCTGCCCCGGATGAGGACCATGCAGGCCAGAACAGAGCCGGTTTGGTTTTCCGTTTCAGCTTCAGCTTCACTGTTTGTAATATATCGTCGGGACACAACCTAGTATGTCTAATTTTGTTGTTTCTTGTGTTTTTACGTTCTTCTACAACAACTTCTTGGTAAACAGACTAATAGATTGGTCAAATTGACTTGGACAGAAATAACCAATTCATATTAAATTCTATAGAATGTAAATAAGGTGTAAGCACAGGCAGGGGATGTTACCGGTCTGAGACTTCAGTTTTAGCTATTTTGGGTCACCAGTCGCACACTGTGACCATCTAAAAACCTTTAACAATCTGGGTTCTGGTTTTAAAAGCTACTCTGGCGTTTTGTTTATAGGAGTTCACTGAGAAGTAATTCGATTCTTTGCATTTTGCAAATGTTTACTGTTTAGTTTAATGTGGGTCTGCATAATGTGGGGCAGTTGGTAGCCTAGTGTTTAGGCCATTTGCCCTGTGATCAGAAAGTCCGTGTTCGATTCCCAGGACCGCTAGGCACCTCTGAGGTACCCTGAGCAAGGTACCGTCCCACACACTGCTCCCCGGCGCC
>JBBPDE010000038.1:6109504-6120782 GCA_037974605.1 Nannopetersius ansorgii | reverse complement strand
ATAGAGAGAGAGAGGGAGAGAGAGAGAGAGAGAGGGAGAGAGAGAGAGAGAAAGGGAGAGAGAGAGAGATAGAGAGAGAGGGAGAGAGAGAGAGAGAGAGAGAGAGCTTGTGGTCGAGTCTGCTGAAGCCATTTTCTCATGACGCACACACACCGAAAGCGAAAACCCTGTAAAAACTGCGAGTCAGTGTAAATAATCATGGAATAAGGAAACAAAAGAGCTGGTTTTGGAAGACCGGAGCTATTTCAGCTTAACTACTGTCAGAACTACGGCCACAGAATTCCACCCTCCCTTTTCCACCCTCTTTTGTCACTTTAATTTGTTTTTGGCCGTACGCATCCTGAGTTTCCACACAAGAAAACTGCGGGTAATGTGATTTTGGCATAATATCCTCAAACCGTTCCATAGATTTTCCAAGATTGGTTCAGATGTCCCCTTTTGCAGTTTCAGTATAAGTGGACCAGCATAACAATACGCCGCCTCTTGCTGCTCTCGCCACCAGCTACTGGTTTTTCAGTAAAAAAAAAAAAAAAAAAAGACATTTTCTAAGAACATAGCGATGATCGTCTTGCTTTCAGACAAAATTCGAAGAATCTTCTGTCGTGCTCGAATACAATTTATTGCGGGTTATTACTTTGAAACTCTACTTGCGCAAGAGTGTGTTTCTAATAACTCAAATGCAAAATGAAACAAATAAATAAATAAAGGAATAAATGTATAGGATTCGTAGCTCTGGAACAAATATGCCTTGGTTAATAACAAAGACGCATGGATCATAACAGTGGAGCGTTTAAAATATGCTGCAGGCCTGTGCGTTCTCCACATGTATCATAACAGAAAGGCTTGGGGAAACTGGGCTCTTCATCTTGGAACCATGACTAATTTCAGCGCAACGGTGTTGCCTTGTAAATCAGTAGTGCCACATCCTGATAGATTAATTACCGACCCCTAACTGGCTCCTTGTAAAGTTAGCGATCTATCAATCTGTGACAGATTTGCAATAAGTGGAGGTGACACAAACACATGCACATGCGCAAAGGAACACATACGCGACGACAAGCGGCTGAAGCTAAGCAGCTGCTGGCGCTCCTCTTTGTTAGATTCTGTTGCACAACCCTGAAACATATCGTATGCCTTGTGTTAGATTAAGGTGGCATGTTGAGGAATAACTGCAGGAAAAGACCATTTAATCTCAGAGCATTTGGGGTGAGCTGGGACACACCTAACGGTGCCATTCATACGTTTGCTGTTATATTCCACTAGAGCTGGGCAATGTGACCGTGTTCGTTTCATCATTATTGCAAATAGTTACACATATTCACATACGTTCACAAAGAACACTAGCCAGCCACAACAGAATAATTCGTCTTTCATTCATTTTAATGTAATGCAGCGTGTGAAACTCCGAATAAAAATCATCTGTACTGACAGTTCTACTTTATTTATTTATTTATTTGTTTGTTTATTTATTTATTTATTTATTTAAATATGCCACTGTTGGCTTATCCGTTTCAACTGGTCAGAAAAAAACAACCCACACTTATCACAACATAACGTGTATCTTGGATATAATATACCACCGTTTGATACTACCTCCTACAGCAAGGCTTTTCATCACTCTTTTGTATTTCTAATATACGTTTTTTAACTCATTTAAAACACAACCGGAGCTTTAATCGCTTGAAAAACGAAACGAGAGACAGAAGTAAAGTCCTGAAGCTCCGGATCATGAGTTTTAAAGCCTCGCAGCTGAGATGAACGTGTGCAGAGACCTTTGAGAACAGCTCACCGATTACTATTCGACGTTCCTACGATACTTGCTCGCTCTCGGACGGAGTGATGGCTGCACAACTCTCCTCAGAATGTCTTTGTTCTGACCACGAGAGACTGCGGAAGGAAAGTCCCTCACAAACGCCACCGTCGCCTATCGACAGACATCCGACGCAGACGAGCCTCTAATATTTAGTCTGAAGAAACGACGGAGGCACAGCTTGAAAGAAGCGCCGTACTGCCAGGCTTTATGAGCGATGTTATGGTCACACAGCCGAGATCACACTTCACACTCTGTCAAGACAGATTTGAGGAGGAAGAAGACGTCTGTAGGGGCCGAGTCCACAAACGCCTCAGCGCCATCCCCGTAATAAACTGTTAACTACGTCCACGACTCAGAAACATCTGCTATTAAACGAGTCATTCAAAGCAGGGTGCATGAGAGAGGGAACACGAGCACACACACACACACACACACACACACACACACACACACACAGTTACACTTTCAAGGTGACAACAATTAAGAGGATGGAGGCCCAGTCACAAACTCAGCTTCCATATCAAAAGAAGGGTTCCCATCATTTATTCATGCACTGATTAAAGGTTAAACACGTGGCTGAGCCTCCGTTTCGGGGAGCAGCTGGAGAGAGTGCAGAGCAAGACAGGAGGCCACAACAAGTAGGTTAGGAAAAAAGCAAACTAACTTTGTCTTGAAATGGTTTTGGCTGTGGGACAAGCTCTCCACAAAAGAGCAGGAACTGGCATAAACATTTGTACAAAATTATAAGTGCATTTGGAGACGCATGCGGCAGTCAACCGCCTGCACACTGCTCTCTGCTCTCTGCTCGCTCTCCCTCTCCCCCGGCAAACCCTCCGCCTCAGTGAGCGGCACACCGTGTGTGTGTGTGCGTGTGTGTGTGTGTGTGTGTGTCCATGAAAGAGAGGGAGAGAGAGAGAGAGAGAGAGAGAGAGAGAGAGAGAGAGAGAGGAAGAGAGTGTATGGGGCTCCAAACCACTGCATTTTAATTACTGCCAGCCTCCACACACTGTGCTGCTTTGATATGGAAATGACTCCACAATCTTCATCTGCACCGCAGAAATCTTCCTCTGATTCATAAAACAATGTGCAACACCAGAGTCCTACACCTCATAATACTGATTACAGCTCCCAAAGAGACAGGACCTGTGTGCAGAAGCTCACAACCCAGGAGACCCCCCACAATTAATTCTACATATTTATATGTGTGTTAAAAGAGAGAGAGAGAGAGAGAGAGAGAGAGAGAGAGAGAGAGAGAGAGAGAGAGAGAGAGAGAGATAAAAAGAGGTGGAAACTGGAATATTTTGATGGCAGATTTCATATTTTGAACATGGAAGGCTCACTTGTCTCCCTTCACCTAATTCCATTTACTCACAGCACGGGACGGACAGAAAGATCTCGTTGACGCTCTGAACAGTGATGTGTTTTCATGTGACAAATGCAAAGAAGGGCTCTATTTTTACACTGGCACATTCTGTATCATGGCTAATATTGTGACGTGCGGGGAGGGGTGGAGCGGGGGGCGGGGGGGGGGCCCGCCGCGGTCTCCTCTCGGGTCAAATGAGAGTGCAAAGCTTTTCTCTCAGCGGTTCCTTGTGCTGCTGTGGGCCACAGGTGCAGAAGCTTTTCTAGTGCCGGCCCAAAGAATGCACTCTTCATTTTCCAAAGAGAGCCACAGAAATCAAAGGCCGCGTTCAATTTTCTACTCTCAGATAAAGACCAAGTCGGGACTCGAGGAGGGAGACGGGGAACAAAGCAAACAAACAAACAAACAAACAAACAATGAAGGCTCTTAGCGAAGAATAATCCATTTCAGTGCAGAATGTGTTTAAAGGGCATGCCAAACTGCACTGCTATGTTACAAGCTCTCCTGTGCTGCAACCCCCTCTCTCTCTCCCTCTCTCTCTCTCTCTCTCTCTCTCTCTCTCTCCCTCTCTCTGTCTCTTTTTTTTTTCCTTCAGAAGCAAGACTGCAATTTGGGTGTGTTGTTAAGCCATAGATAAGTATAGGCTGCCTAATTTCAACTTACAGTGGAGAAAAGAAATACTTAAGCCCTGCAGCTAAAGGTTGACGCACGACCAAATGCCCTTTAATTCATTATCTGTCATTTTATTGTTACGATGGAATTTCAACTTCGATTGATTTATTTATTTTTTTTCAATCTACAAGGTCAACATCTCTGCCCCCGGGTCCAAGTCAATCTCTGGGTTTTATGAGAGCGGAGGAGGGATTTAAGCAAACGAAGGTCTGGGGGATGACAATGGTCGCATCATGCTCTCGTGCACCTAAAATGAAGAACGGATCACTTTCCGTCCTGCGTGGTGAGGTGGAATAAAACAGCCCTGAGTGGCTATAACTCAGGTCAGATGAGCGCAGTGAGAGGAACAACCTACTCATTTTTGCTTCACCACGTTTTTTTTTCTTTCTTTCCTTTCTTTTACTTTGAACCTCAGGCATCTTGAGATAAAAGAAATGTAATCGAATTCAATTTCAAACGACAGGTCTGCTGATGTTGTGGCAGCTTTTTTAAAAATAAATAAATAAATAAATAAAAACCTAACAGGGTCCTTAAACCAAGTGCCACCTTCTGTGTTCAGGCATACGACTAATTAAGCGCACGAAATGCCGACTAGTGGTACGGGCAATCGGAAAGTGTGGGCAAAACTTCAATAATGCGTTCCAGAAACTTGAGATGCTGCACCACAAAAGAAAGGGGCTAATAAGGGGAAAAAAAAACTGCCTCCTAATGAACATGTTGCCATCGGTTTTGATCATTGTTGAAATATTCCACAGCAAATTAGCTAACGCTTAAAGACAGATGTCACAACATGTGCTGCTGCTCTCCCGGCTTTCCTCCCCTACGGCTGGCGCGTGCCTTACCTTTACCAGACCTGCTGTTGTTTACTTCCGCTGGTGTTTATCATTAGGGCACTGCTGGCGCCGTTCTAATTTCACCCGATGCAACACACATCATAGGTGTAGCCACACCTGAGGACCGTCAACCTGGCTCTGTCCTTCAGAGTCACCCTGCCCTGAGCTGCTACATTCCTTTATGCATGAGACCCTGTTGCAGCATGCATCTCCAACGTCCTGCACCGCACTCCTAAATTAATATTCACAATTCAAAGGAGACCAAAAAAATGAAAAAAAAAAAAACTATAATTGTTTGAAATATAATAAGATTTTAAGCAACACACCATATATGCATTTTTTTTTTCAAACCGAGAAGCTATTTCTAGAGCTCCAGAAGGAAGAGTAGAGGTTCTATTCATATTGCAACAAGTAATATAATTTTGATAGCAAGGAATTCAGTTTGGTAAGGATATTATCCATGGATAAACTAGTTACAGGATGAGTACGGCTACACAACTGCACCTAGGAATCACAGAACATTGATCTACAAATGCGTGCAGAAATATATCTCGTTAGGCTTAAAGAAACACGGTAAGCTTGGCTGAGACAAAAGGAAAACCCCTGAATAATAATACAAAAAGCCAGTTCTGCAATTAATATTAATTATTCATCCAATTAAAAAAAAAATGTAGGATTTATTTATTATCGCTAATAAAAATGCAGTAGGAAAATATGCAGCAAAAGGGTGTTTTACATACTGCTGGTACAGTTGTGAGTTTTGAACCGAACGCAATGAAAGATTTGACCGACAAAAGACTGAATGCGCACATCTAAATGAAAGGGAATAATTTAAAGTTCATTTACTGGCCAGATTTCAGGGCTGATCATGCGTTCGACCGACGCCTGCCGTGCTGCTCCCGTCCCAGGAGAACTCATCCACATTCAATTCACTTACAGGAGAGAGTTCTAACCGCCCTGCCCATACATGAACAATTCAGAATCATCCCTTAAGAGCCATTTGGACCCTCTGCTGACAAATAATATGCGAATATCTGGCAGGCATCCTATTTTAGGCTGCTAGTTTGTTTCTAAACCTCTTCTAACAGATCGGCAGCAGCATCGTTAAACGCGTTTTAGGAACAAATTCCATCACGCCGCGTCCAAGAAATGGCGCTTACGTTTAAGGGGATTTGTGTCAAAACAACACGACGGTAATTCTGCTGATTCGATTCTGTTCCAAAACAAGATTCACAGCTTTTGGAGCCTTTGACATTAAAACAATTAAATAAGCCAATACATATTTCATATCCCATATTTCCTCCGGAATATATACATATATGATTGGGATTTTTTTTAGCCACATAGAAACGCACGAGCTGGACAGGAGTAAGGAGTAAAAAAAAGAAAAGAAATAGTGTGTGAAAGTTTTCAGCAGCCGTGTGTTTTTAGACGGAAGGTCTACATGAACAGGCGATGTCCCATGCAGGAGAAAGTGGGGAGGACAGAAAGGTTGAGAGAGTCCACAGCGCTCCACTTACTGGCAGCACGCGCGGCGGAGAGGCGGCGGGTCCCGGTCCGATCCAGAGACGCGAGGCTGACGGACCACACAGGCTCCTCCCCAAATCCACGCGCGCGGACCTGCAGAAACACGCGCGCACACGCGCAGGACAGAAGGGAAATTAGCCACGTTGTCGTCTTATTTAGCCTGAGCACGAAGGGGTGGGCGTCGCACTGAAGTTGCACAGATTGGGAGAAAAGTTTGGGCACAGAAAAAAGCGAGCATGTTTGAAAAGAAAACGTTTTCACCTTTTAAAGAGGGAGAGCAAAATTCGAAACGCAGCTCTCTCACGTTTAACGCGCAGCTCTTTCGCGTTTCACCTGAGCCTCAGAATAATGAATCATTCTTTCGTTAAATTTATTTTAATTGCGCAATTGTTTCTGTTTATTGTAAAAATGAACATGCGTTTAATACAAGTCGTTTTGAATGTTTTATTTGATTTGTTGGCAGCCTCGTGTGCGTGTGTGTGTGTGTGTATACTTGTGTGTAAATGTGTGTGTGCGCGCGCGCGTCGGTCAGAAGAGTCCTGTCCTCACACTCGAGACACGCAGTGAATGAAGGATCTCTATTGAGAACCACAGACAGTGCAGCACATCCGCGTATAGCAGGCAGGACAATGTGCTGAATGGGCAGTCTAATTATAAACGTGCCATTTGGACTTAGCGTTGGGCTCCGGTGGCACCTTACCTTATGAGGGGAACTTCCACTGCAGCTAAACAGCAACTGTTCAAAACAAAATGCCTTTACTGGATCAGCTTCAGCCCAACAGAGGGACGAGCCGAGGTGGCTGGGTGGGGGGATTGTTTTTCAAATAGCCCCTCTCTCACTTAAGACAAGAAAGTATTATTAGACACCGGCTTATTCTTAAGAGGCTGGACACAGTTTCTGAGAGGTAAAAAAAAAAGAAAAGAAAAAAGAGAACGAGAGAAGTTAAGCTGTGTTTAATTAAGGTGTCCGGTTGCACCCATTCAGGGGGACAACACTGTTTTTGTTGTTCTGTTTCAAAGGGGGTTTGAAGAAGAGGAGAGGGGACAGAGTGCTTGATTCGAGTGTCAAAAATATTTTAAGCGGTCTAAAAAGACAGGTTGTGTTTCCCGTGTAGGAGAGGGAGTGTGTATGATGTTGGGACCGGGTTGAGTCTACATTCCCTCCAGGAGCTTTTAAAAGGCCTATAAATTCCGAAATACGGCGGCGTGCGATGGTGCTTATTAAAATATTATCGCCTCGTGTCCAGCAGTCTAAAAGCGCTTATCTGTGTGTGAGAGCGCGTGTGCTTTTGGGGGAACACCCTGCAGATGATGAGCTATCTCTGTCACACATACAAAGTTCACACACACTCACACACACACACACACACACACACTGCACTCTGGCTTGTCCTCTTACTACCACAGTACAGAGAGAGAAAAAAAAGCACCAGGTTCGGAATTAATAATAATAATAATAATAATAATAATAATAATAATGATAATAATAATAATAATAATAATAATAATAACTATTACTATTATTAGTAGTAGTAGTAGTAGCAGCAGTAGTATTATTATTATTATTATTATTATTATTATTATTATTATTATTATTATTATTATTATTATTATTATTATAAAAATCCAAATATGAGCGTTCTGTATCTGTGTATAATTGAAATGGACAAGAAATACAACACTGATTCAATTTCCAGCTAATTTCTTAAAATGATAAGAGACTGTAGACTGAAAGTGTAATATTTAAAAGTGTGAATTAACATACCGGTTAATCTCAGAGGTTAGTGTAATTTGCATTAGTCTCGGACTGAACAAAACAACTACAATAAAAATAAATAAATAACAGGAGACATAATTGAAGCTAATAGGTGGATGGAGTTTCACTTACTTTCCAGCCGTTTCGCCGCGCGCTTTAAGGGCTCCTTTTCAAGACGGGAGACTAAAAGAAGCCCTGCTTGTCCTACGTTTGTATTGTCTCTAAATGGACTGGCCTTTGGATGAGCACTTCATTTTAATTTATGGCTTATGCATTCTTCTAAGGTCAGGCTGCGTGACCCCGGGCGAAAGTGAACTCGGGGGGAGAATTTCCACGCTCAATCCGGACACCAGCTGCACCCTGACTGAGGGAGGCCAGCCGGACGCGGCTCACTGTGCATTAAAGACAGAGAGATAAAAAAATCTCCTCATCTAAAAGACTCCAGGGTCATTTTTTTGTAGATAAGTCTGGTAAAGGCGCCGGAACCTTAGCTGCTTGAAGCCCCGTTACTGACAACGAACAGTACCGCTGTGTGGACACGGGGGAAACTGCTCCGTATGTAGAGAAGCCGGATGGATAACAGCCTCTGACTGAAAAAAAAAGTTTGTCAAAATGTCGATAACCCTTTTAATAGCATCGTCAGTTAATATTTCCCGTATACTCAGAGTCTGGCTCTAATTAAAGCGTTTCATTCCTTGTCTTCCTCTCTGAACGAGCCAGCTACACGACAGAGCCCTCGGTAGACCCAAACTTCAGCTAACTTTCGACTTTTTTGGCTTCTGTTGAAGTGTTTTCCTTTTCGTCCTCTGTTTGTGTGTCCTGAACGCTCCGCTACGTTAGCAAAAACATGTCAGAGCGCAAACTTCAGCTAACTTTTGACTTTCTGGCTGTCGGCGCGGGGGGCTGCTACACGAAAGAAGAACCACCGAGAGGATCCGGAGGGTTTACACATTCAAACGGACCCGGTTAAGCTGCACAAGGCACAGAAAAACAGAGAGTAACAACGATCTGAGAGATGTAAACAAACACAGACAGGAAAGTGTCCGTCCGGACCGTGGCGGTGACGTCGCGTGGTGACAGCGCGGGACAGGTCCGGACTGACCCGCAGCGCTTCACTGCGCGCACAGACGCACAAAAAAATACCTCGGAACGACCAGAACAGCACGCAACAAAAGGTCAGAGTGGATGAAGAGAAGTTTACCTTGGACGTGAGCCGGGAGTGCGGGGTTAGAGAGCAGCCGTCCTCGCTGTATCCCGTGTTTCTGAACACGCGTGTCTGAAAACGCCACGACTCTGTGGAGGCGCAAAGACGAGAAACTACGAGTCTAAACGATCCGTGCTGGGAGTCCCAGCCAAAGTTGTCCCCTGTCAGGCACACACACACGCACACGCACACACACACGCACACAAAACAACAAACTGCTGTAAACTAGTCGCCAGCGGTTGTCTCTTTTCCTCTCTCTCTCTCTCTCTCTCTCTCTCTCTCTCTCTCTCTCTCTCTCTCTCTCTCTCTCTCTCTCTCTCTCTCTGTGTGTCTCTCTCCACGCGTGGAAGAGAGAGAAGGACGACGGTGGGTTCTGCTGTCAACCTTGGCAATCAGTGCGAGCGGCCATGTCGTAAGTATTCAAAGCATTTCCCGTCGCGCAACATCAGAAAGTGAGTGAGAGTGGCCAGGGCATTGATCTGAGCAAGGCGAAAGAGGCAGGGCTCCCCCTCCCACACGAGGGATGCACGAGAAAAAAGAGAGATAGAGGGAGAGAGAGAGGGGTAGAGAGAGAGAGAGAGAGAATAGGAGGCTTCACTAGGGAGGGGTGAAGAAGTAATTGTGTCCAGGAATTAGAAAAAAATTAACATAGCCGATCCGTTAACATCACTGAACCGACCGCCACACATTTCGCATTTTCCCGCTTTTGTAGTTTTAGACCGGTGTAGGACCGAAGCAGTGGCGAATTAAAGTTTTAAACTGTATTTCTGAGTATATTTCCGACGAAATCGGCTCCACACTAGCTATGTTCCAGAGTCAGCACTCTAATAAACTTCTTCTGCAGGACACCTCCAGTTTGGAGAGCACTGGTTCCAATACCACACACCCTTTGCTTTATTGTAAGGAGGGAATAAACACGAGTGCCGCGCTGGCTCAGAAACACACAAATCTGGATTTTTTTCTGAGCTAAATTTCCGAGTTTTGCTCTGAGAAGCATCCACCAGCGTGTGCAGCGGGAGAAAGATGGACCCTCACGCCAGAGCTGAGTGTGTAAAAGTCGCAGCATCCCATTGATTGTAATTCCCAAGTCCCTGGAAGTTTATTCGGAACTTCCTTCAGGTCTCTATCAAACATTAGAGGAAGGGGTCATCGGCGGGCAGTTCGAACAGAAACAATTATTGCGCCATGAAACAGAGGGAGAAGTTTGCGCAAGTCGATTAGAATTTATCATTTTACATCACTTGAGCAATTGAAAAAAATTCTAATGGATATATTATAGAATAAGAGCCTTTAAAATCTGCGTTTTTCATATATTATATATAAACTCCCCGAATTAAATAAGCAGCGACTGGAAATAAATCGAAGACTTTCATCATGTATAAAATCTTGTTTAGGAAATAACACCGGGAACAATCCGACCTGTTTTCTCAGATGTTTTTGGATGTTTTGTTTTTCTTTTGTTGTATAATGTAGCTTGCAGAAATACCAAAACGTTCAACATCTAGTGCCACGAAAGGAAAGGGATGAATGGTGAAATGATCTAAATCGCATCACTTTAAAATAGAAAGGAAGAAAATATATTTGAATACAGTAACTTATATCCAGAAGTGCCCTATTAATGCATCTGTCTATACCCGTACCTATTCCAATTAAATAGTTGAAAGCACAGATCAGAGTGTACAGACAGACCAGTGCTCTACCTGTAATAACTTGCTGTAATAGATCTGCACCTCCAGTCAATTACACCCTTGTGATATCAGTGGCAACAGAAGTGAGATGGTTTCAAAGAGAAATGTAAAAATGTAAAGAATTGACCAAATCAATCTAAAAGTTAAGGGCTGGTCTTATGCCATCTGATCTAACTTACAGCATAAATCAGACTATTTCATTTTTAAAATAGAGACAATCTGAAATAACACAATACAGCAATAGAATGAGGTACTTACAATTACAGGGGCAGATGCAGAAGAAAATGCTGTTTGTTAACAGAAGAGTCACACAGGGCTAAAGAGAGGGGAGAGGGGGAGGGAGGAATGGAGAGAGAGGGAGAGAGAGAGAGAGAGAGAGAGAGAGAGAGAGAGAGAGAGAGAGAGAGAGAGAGAGAGAGAGA
>JBBPDE010000038.1:6088789-6097939 GCA_037974605.1 Nannopetersius ansorgii | reverse complement strand
CATGCTATTCATTGGAGCTGAACTGTTTGAAATTCAATTAAATAAAGCTTGAAACATTGGGGCGTTCTAAAACTTTTGACCGGTAGTGTATGCACACAAACCATGAAACAAAGCTGAAACAAAGCCACATGAGGATAAAGCTTATGCCATGCAGTTGCTGATTTCATTCCAGGAATGCATGTCCATTTTCAGTAGAAAGAGAAGCCAAATATATGTTAGCATGCACTGTCAATCACGGCCATGTGTTTATTTACAACCGTAAACGAACACCACTGTTATCACTGTGTAGCAAATTCAGACTGCAAGGCAGAGATGCAGTTAACAAGGCACCGAGAGCCTTACGGCGGTTTGGAGGTGGCTCATGGGAGACATGCACGAACACAAGGAGCCACGCTGTCTCTGCATTAGATCATGCAGGTTATATAGTAACACTGTTCATATCTTTGTTTCGGCTCATCGCAGTCTACAGATGGCAAGGCGAACTGCAGCTGGGGGAAAGTGAGAAGAAGGTGCGGAAGCAAAAGGTGCCCCTAGCTCTTTGTTAATTACGGCACAATTCACAAAAGGCAGCCTTTCTTTAGGCCCCCTCAACCTTCGCACGGCGCTGCTGCCTGGCGCGCTCACAAAAGGCAATTTGCAGACAATTCACACACTTCTCCAGATGTGGAGGCAGCTGGCTGCAGGGGGGCACTCCAGTCACCCCGTGCGGTTTGCTGAGACTTTGCAGAGCCACCATCATGCAGCACGCAGTACACAATGTGCCAACACACACAGGGAACAATTAGCGCAAGCGTGCTAAACGGGTAGCGGGTTAGTCCTTACTTTTGTTTGCTTTGATTAGACAAAGGTGTAGTGAAATCCATTGCTTAGGGGAGGGGGAGGTGGCTGAGAGGAGGAGACAGCTGGTGCAGCAGAGGAAGGAGGAAGAGGAGGAGGTGGTGGCGGTGTGGGGAGCATTGTGGGACTGTTAACCTGTGGAGAAGCTAAAGAGGAGCAGAGACGACGACAGAGGAGGAGTGTTAGTAATGCAAAGAGTTCGACCTCTGGCAACCTTCACAACGAACACTCCACTCGAGTACGCTTTACATAGAAACATGAAACCAGGGCACCTGTCACAACTGGCTCTGACGTTGGATTCGAGTGCATCTTGGTGATTAAGGACCTGTGTTCTCCTACCAATGATGCGTAAGAGTGGGAGCTCATCCCTTCGCCACTGCTCCACACACGGACCTTCTGCTCCAGTGCAAATACACTGATGAGAGTTGACCAGGCTCCATTAGGGCCCAATTCACGTCTGGCCATGAAAGCCGGCGACTGAGGGAGAGAGGAGCGCTGGCTGCTCCTCTGAAGGTTAGAGTGGGAACAGAGCAAGGGGGTGCGGCGTGAGAAAGTACAGATGGGGAAGATGAGAAAGTGCCCTGGCGCTCTTTTATAAGCCAGCTCAGAAACAAGTTCAAAGCACAGCCACAAGACGTGGACAAGTAGGAGGCCTGCCACGCGTTCAGCTCGGTTATTGATCAGTCTCATCAAGAGCTTCAGAGACTCAACACTATTAGCAGACGGCTTTTGTTCATCACATCCCACCTAATAAAGTGTAGCGTTCTTTTATTAGGGGCCGATGACGATTAACCCAGTTTGGGTCTTAGACTCTTGGGAGTGCGGTAGCGTCTTGACCATATCTGCAGTTATCTAGTGAATGTTAATGTGATGATAGAGGTTTTTTTTTTTTTACCAATATCATCGAACATACATTTCAACAAATCATTTTGGAAGGATTTTGCTCTCATTAGCCCTGATCCACTACCTAAATGTCTAACGATCCAACTGTTAATGATATATTCAATGCTGAATCTCTTGGTAGTCCTTTGAAAAGGGCCTATGCAGCAGGAGGGTCCTGCAGGTGTAAAAAAAAACTAAAAAAACCTGACAGTATAGAATTGCCTGGTTGAGTGAGGGCACTTCAGAGCCGAGCGCTGATGTCTGAGAGCTACGTCTGCGTGTCTGGAGCAAGAAATCCTTCCATTAAGTTAAAAATGTCAAACGGAGACGGAACACGAGCAGATACAGCGCATCGGTGCAAGTGGACATTCCTTCTGAGTGCAGAGTGGGTGTATAAAGAATCTGAAGGAAGAGTGTTTGAAGACCCGTTACCTGCCACCTGCTTGCTCTTCAGCGAGGCCTCGGAGGCCAGAGCGTACGACATAGTGATGATCCGCTCCTGCTCGTGAAGAGCCGAATCCAGCTCTGACAGCACCAGCTTATCCACTGCTACGGCTGGAGGCATATTCTGCACACTAACACAGAAACACACACATAAACTGTACTAGAATAGCTGTTATAGCTCCTTCTGTTCTACAGCCCAGTCTTCGTGATTAAAATCAAAACACGGCCACATCCCAGGACAAAGTTCCATTCCAGGAGGACCATACATCGTCCCTAAAAGCCAGAAGGTGTTTACCTAGACTTGGCCAAGATGTTTTTAATGCGTTCCACTTTGCGGTGGCGTGCCTCCATTTCCTGAGGACTGAGCGGCTCCTCTGGCTCAAAGTCCACATAGCGTTCGGGGATGGCCACCTTCTCTGGCTTAGACAGCTACGCAGCCATGCAGGGATGAAGAAAGAACACACGCAAGTCTTTCATGCTACCACGCATCACTTTTAGCTTTTTTGCATAAAACACAGGTCAAGTCCATTGAGGAACATTTCAATTATAGTAAGACCATATTGAACAAAAACATTCAGAAAAGATACAAAGTCATTAGTACATTTTTTTTTCAGATCTGTCCAGTAGCTCCTACTAAATGGTTGAAAAATGCTACAGTACTCCCTTAAGATAGAAAGCATTAATGAGAAGTAAAATACAACGTATAGTACGTATATGTGCAGAGAAAGGACTGGGAATAGCACCTCTTTACTGAGGTCCATCTGGTAATCTAGGGGCTCCAGGTCGAGCTCTCTGGGGGGGTTGGAGTGTAACGTGAGCCACTCGTCTGAGTGTGAGCGCTGTCTCTCCTTGTGCTCGGGTGGCGTCTCCTCGCCCTGCACAGCCCGCTCCAGCAGCTGCATATCAAACTCTTGCTCGCGCCTCCACTGAAAGCACAACACACACACACACACACACACACACACACACACAAACACACTCAGCACTCAGAGGCTTCGCACGCCTTCAACGAGAACGACACGGAGTCTTGGTTTTATATCCCAATGACACTCATTATAAGGACAGGAGCCAAACCTAAACAGACAGAATCTCGAATACATGGGAACTGAACGTCTTCGTGAGTTCTCCTGCAGGGCCGAAGCAGCCTGACTCACACAGAAGCAGTTAACAGTCGGCTCAGGCTCCGTAAACACTTTAGCCCGAGAGCCGAAAGACAGTTAGGTATTTGGGTTCAATACACAGTGGAGCGCAGGGACAAACCGAGGCATTCTTATGTGAGCCAGGTGTGTGTGTGCACAGAACAAATAGTTTAACAAACACATCAGAAAGCATAAACACAGATGCACTGAAACATCCCTTTTAGGGACACAGTTTAAACAACATCCTCTTGTCTCAATGTCAATAGCTTTGGGCTAAAATATGTGGTAGCGGAAAGAAAAAGGTGTACATTGTACATAAATGGACAATTTGCAAAGGAGCTCAAATCACCGGGGCGACGAGTTCTGCATATGTAGTTTATAATGGCCTTTCTCGAATCCCCGGAACTTGTGCTGAGGGAAAGATAAACCACTAACAAAGCCAATGGGCTTTAACCGCAAGCGTTGGCGTCACTGAAACAGGTCCTTCCTGTTCTCTCTCCAGCCTGCGACTCCAGCAGTACTGGCAAATCGGAAAAAGGCATCACTGCTACAGAGAGATGAAGGCTAGCCTCATCAAACCGCGCATAATTCCCTGGCATCATTGTGCTTAGGTTCAAACCGCACCCTACATGAATCACAGCATGTATGCATATTAATAACCTTTGGGCAATGAAAAAAAAGAACACCATGTTTATTTATTAGCAAAGTGTTTATTTATTCCGTGCAAACATCTACAAAAATATCGAAGAAGGAGCTGTGCTGAAATTCCATTGGCAGATTACGCTGGAATGATCTGTCTCATTATTGCCACACAAGTAATAACACAAATGCAGAAGAAAGAAAGAAAAAAGCGACACGTTCGGTGCGAGTCGTTCCGTGACACTGTAGATATGTATAGTGGTGTAGTGCACTGCTATACATACGTGAGAAAGGTACGCAATGCCAAAGCACTCAGTCATGCACAGATCCATTGCTTTTTCATTCCAAACACACGTTAAAAACATAAGGACACTTGAAATTAAAAAGGTGTAAGGCCAAAACCTTTGACAACACAGTCTGCCATTTAAAAAACCCACTTGCTTGTGAATAAAAGCAGAGCGATGATTAGTAATGTGGAAAAAATGGCAGAAATTAGTCGATGAATTGAGATTTCGTAGCACCACATCCTCAAATCAAGCAAGGTTTAGATGAATCAGTATGGTTCCGCACACGTAGGGAGTGATTAGGATGCCAGAGATATGATTGTTTAATTTTTTTTAATGGTGAAAAATGAACTGTAATAAGCCTCCTGTATGAAATAAGCACAATGATGCCCAGGAAGAAGCAGCTAAAGCCCAAATCTCCTGCATGTGGCGGTTATACTGCAGTTGCACTGTAGCAGGGTGAACTAGACCAGTGGAGAACCCTCTCGGTTAGGGTTAGCCCTTTCCCCCAGCGTTAGATCAGCATTGCAGAAAGGCCGAGAGAGCGTTTAGTGACCGTGTTAGGGTTTGGCGTAAAGAATCTGAGATTTCAGGCCCGCTGCATGAGCCTCTAGGAAAAGTGATTGGTTTAGCCCAGATCAGGACACCCAAGGACCACAGGGCATTAGTGACATCCTTACAGAGTGCATTCGTTACAACAAATCAGTGTCACGATTTCAACACTTCATCAATGTACAGTATATCTTTACTCTATTCACAAACGATACCTCAGAAGAAGCTGTGGGTCCTTCGTTGAAATAATTCAAAACAAGGCACTGGGTTTACCTCTGTGTGTGGGAGAACATTGCATAGGTGCTGCGAGCTCTTGCTTCCATATTCACAAAACCATCTTTAGTGTTCTACACCTTAAACCTTCCTGAAAGTATTCTCTCTCGCTCTCTTCCCTCTGACTGACACTTCACTTAACCTACTCACCTGCGGTAGCCACTACTTCACTAAACTAGTTCCGCTAATGTTACGCCTCCACAGAGCTTGACTGCTGAAACTGTGCTGATGAAGGGACCCGAGAGGAACTGTGTGTGTGTGTGTGTGGGGGGGGGGTCCTCTAACGTACTGATCCCAGGTCAGCAGAGACGGGGCGAGAGGAGGAGGAGACGGAGCGGGAGGACGACGGCTGCCGCTCGCCCTGGCTGAGGGTGCGTTTGCGCTCGCGCACCAAAGCCTTCTGATGGCGCTTCATCCTCTCCAGCTGCTCCTCGGCACTCATGCGGCCGCGCTGATGCACAGACTCACTCGAGTACAGCCTCTCCAAGGCACTCTTTGGTCTCTCCTGCAGAGAGGAAGGAGTGTGTCTACATAAGCGACAAGGAAACTGATACATCCACAGGCCTAATTTGGACCCTTAAAAATCCAATGTTTTATAATTAAATTGCTAGCTGACGAATGCAGTCGAGTCTAACCGGACCTAGAAATGACTGTCGCACAGTTAAACACAGACGTGCTGTTAATTTGCCGATCTAACCCGTCCCCTCGCTCATCTCTTGTACATCTTTTCCTATATATTAAAACATATATATATATATACCCTCGTACCCCTATCCATATTTTTCTTACTTTAAACTCTATTAAGGTTTTTTTTCTTTCTGACAGGGTTTGCTACTTAGCAAGCAGTAATTTGGTTAAAAGCAGAAGCTGATTAAAGTGTAGCTTTCCAGGTATGAAAAACAGATTTAGCACTGAAGTACGTAGCTCTGGATAAGAGCGCCTGCTAAATGCCGTAAACCTGAACATGAACAATTACAGTAAATACAATTCAAGACTTAACCCATTTAATCCCAATGGTCACAATTGTGACGTTTTTTTTTTGTTTTGGTGTTGTTTTGGCTTTGGGCAGCTAATGCAAGTTAAAAAAACTAAACAGAGGTCGTCTCCCCTAAATTGTATCAATGTCATGTGACTTGTGTGATGGAGACATGACCACGCCCCTTTACATCCAGCCTGCACCTCTGGAAAGAGACGTCTGCCTCAAACTTGAACAAGAGGAAGTTCATAAAATACCTTAATTAACAGAAATTACTAAAATATTCTGAACACATGTTTTCTAAAGGGTCTACCACTAATATTTAATGAGAATTATATTCCTGCATGCATCTTTTCACCGTAAGAAGAGTAAATGTAAGCACGACAACAATTGTTGCCGCTAGCATAACACATAGCCATAGTGCTAGTTATGCTACCTCTCAAAGGTTTTGGCTGTTTATTCTATTTATCTATTGTTTATCTTTTTTAAAATCTTTTTCTACACAACTTAAAGCTATCAGAGGTCAGGCCGGGGGGGGTGGGAGGGTGGGGGGGGTTCCATGAGATCTTGGTGTGAAGAGCGGCCTCCCATCGGGGGGTGACCAGCTGGGTCGCTGCGGTGGGACCCGCTCTGCTGGGGGAGGGGCCTTGGGGTCTTGGATCTTTTCAGTGCATGGATGGCCCTCCACCAGGGGGGCCCTGCACCGTGTGAGTGGTCGCAGAGGGTCTAGAGGGTTCCCTACCCATTCCCTACACATGTACCACATAGTGGGTGTAAACAGGTCAAAATAGGTGAAATTTAGACTGTGTAGTTTCCCGTCGGCAACAATTGTTGCCGAGTATAAAACCTACATTTTTACCATCATAACCACCAAGAAATGAAAAATTCAAACATATTGTGTGTTAGGGATGTCTAAGGAGTAAAATGCATGCACTTATGTTGCAGGGAAAAATTTGGGATTAAACGGGTTAATGACTTCATCTATAATGTCACACAATGTGTTTGATGCTACCAATTATGACACGTGGTCTCTACTGTTCATAACACAATTTTATAATGTCCTAACAGTGCACTATGTGCTGTGAAAAAAGCGCCGTTTTGCTATTAAAAGAGGAGAGAGCAAAAGAGAAAGAGAGAGTTTTGTATAGAATCTGAACAGCTCTACAAACAGTTGTACACAAATCATCCACATCTTGCTTTTTCAACAGTTACCTTTAGTTAGTCTAGTTACCTTTAGACTGGACATGGTGGCTCCTCTTCGGAGGGTGACGTATGACGAGATGCTTGTGGACTGATTGAGTCTGGAAGACGAGCCTGTCAGACCTAGTGAAGAGTTGTAATAGTCTAAATACGATGAACAGTTACACCAAAGCCAGGCATACGGACAGTAAACCCCATCCTTCTAATGCCTTCTGATGTGATGACCTTCTAAGTGAACTCTAATGTGTTTTCAGTTCTTGTTTATTGTCTTCGTGGCCGTTTACCTCTGCTTGGTAAGGTCTGGTACCCCCCCTCTCGGCCCGAACCACCCATCTGCCCTCCGACTCCCAAGAGCTCGGGCTCACTAAGAAATGTCCTTAATTCCACCTGAAAAGTGAAAGGAGAAAATGAGAGGAGACCCAGATCCAGAGAAAACGTGCCTTTTGTTTGTTTTTTATTCTGGTCGGTCTTCCTACCTTGGTGTCCCCATTGGGGAAGTGGCCGATCTCCCGGTCCCGCTTACGTTCATCAGACTGGCGCTTCAGGCCACGGACAGACGTGTGGCGGATAACAGAGGTCTCCTTGGGCAGGGGGGGCACTGCTGGGGGCTGCTCCTCTGGACTGTAAAGGTGGGGTAGGGGAGGTCGGGGAGGGACGTCTTCATCCGCCTAAAAATGTCCAAACGAATCGTCAGCAGCTCAGAACCCAGTCACTACAACAGCACTGACAAACTGCCTGCCTTTCTGTTCTTTTCTCTTTTCCTTTTTCTCATTATTAGCCCAAAGGAACCACCACTTCAGCGGAGGAGGAGAACTGAACGAGAGTCGTGTTTTGCAAAAAGAAAAAAAGAATTCTTTACAATTTTGACATCGAAAGAAATGTCGAAAAGAAGCACAAAGAGTGGAACGTAAACGCAGAAGTGAATGCGTTCCAGAGACTGTGTGATGGTGTAATGCCCCTCACCCATATTGGCTTGTAAAGCGCTTGAGAGACGTGGAAGGTCTGTGAGCTGGATTGTGCTGGGCTGAGGTGAGGGCTGGCCTGAGCCCCTTTCAGCTCCCCGACCGAGAGAGAAGGCACAGACGGGGACAACACCGAAGGCACGAGTTTCCTCTCTGGGACACACACACACACACAGACACACAGACACACACAGACACACACACACACACACACACACACACAGAAAATTACCACAAAGCAAAAGCCCACTGACGTTTGCAGCTGTGGTTGGTGGTTGGTGGAGGTGGTCTCAGTACCTCTGCTGTGCCTCCAGTGCGTGGGGGGGATGGCGGGGACAGCCCCTCGCTCACCTGGGTTCTGCACAGAGTCGATGGTCACTTTGTAGTTGGCTTTGCTGGAGCTCAAGCCGGCCGTCACATCCTCTATCCGCCACAGTTCCTTCCTCAGCTGAGCTTTCTCCCGCTGCACAGAGCAGAGAGTGAGTGAACAGGAGAACACAGAAAAGGAACGAAAGGGAGTGAGTGGGAGCGCCTGCTTTGCATTTACACTCCTTGTGCTCATCAAAAGTTCAGCACAGAGGACAGATTTACTGAAAAGCTGAGCTGTATCGGTTTCTGACACCGGTATGTCCAAAATTATGACGTTAAAAATGTGCCTTTAAATCTCAAAACAGTGACTTGTGTTCATACTGTTTAAAAAAAACACCTTAAAATATTTCTTTGAAAAAAAACCTTTGGTTAGCCCTATCAGACGTTTTCCATATTCATTGTTTAATAGTCTATGCCTGCCTTCTTTCTTTTCTAACCTGTAGCCCTTTGAGATCTTGTGATGAAAAGGGCCCTATTAATATAATATATATTTTAATTATTATTATTATTATTATTATTATTATTATTATGGTATTTTGGGGATTAGTCCCCAAAATATGGGATTAGTAGACCTGCCTATAGCTGTTAGGTCT
>JBBPDE010000038.1:5954942-5971931 GCA_037974605.1 Nannopetersius ansorgii | reverse complement strand
TGAGATCGTTGGTCTATGAGTAAAGATTTAAGGGCCCTTTCAAAAAGAAGGTTCTCAAATGACATCAGCAACAGGCAGTCAGAGTGTAGCGACGCTGCACATTCCACATGCACTGAGGTGCAAGGAGTGTTTAAAACAAGCACACGTCCACAGCTCTTGACCTCTGACCGCATGTCAGTTCTACTCCTGGGCCCTCCGGTGTGCCGCCCCCGGTCTGAGGCTCCCTGGGGCGGTCCACTGGCCAGGTCGGAGGTCACAGCGATGACAGCGGGCACCTTGCTGAGAAGAGTGTGGCCAATGGCGCAAGCACAACAGCAAGTCAATCTGCTGGCCTGGCCGGGCCTGGCAGGCCTGCAGCAAACTGGCCGAATAAAGAGCTCAGGATCAGGACTCTGCTTGTGAAAACAGTGACGGGGTCACAGGCTGACCTGCGGGATCACACTGGGCTTTTATCCCAGCAAAACCAACTGACGGGGAATGCTGCTTCTGCCAGACTGCTCCTGGGGGAGTCCTGCCCCTTACCTTCCTGCAGTCGTGTCAGTGGCAATAACACCGACTTGTATTATGCATTCACAGAAACTCAGGAGTGACACAGACAGGTTTACTCCTGAAACATTCTCACTCGTAGCTCACAGAAACAAGTAGAGCAATTCTGTAAAGAGAAATGTTCATTACGTCATTAAAATATTTAATTCTGCATGTACTTTCGAACAATACAGCAAACCAACAGCAATATTACAATTATATTTACGACTTTTCCTAAGATCTAACTGCCAGAAGCACCTGCCGTCAGGGGCTGAAATGATATTTCTGAAGAGCACGATAGGGTTCCACCCCCTCCACGAATGGGTCACAGCGTAGAACCGGGTGTTAGATTAGTGTTAATGTGGCCGATCCATGTTTTATAGTGGATTGTTAAGATGTGGTGGCAGGATTCGTGTTCCCTAGAGAAGGAGTATGAAGCCTTTGTTGTGTTTTATTAGTTTTGCTATACATTCTGCTATTGTGCAACTGTGTATGCAATTCAGTCATTCAATAGCATAGTAGTGAACTGACGGAAGAATATTAATAAGGATAGACTTGTTTAAAAGCATCTAAGACCCTAGAAACCACATAACACAAGACAAACAATACCCCGGATTGATGATTCCCATTGATAGTTACACACTATACAGCAAATTGTTGTTCCAGCTCATGCTGTAAATAAATAATAAAAAAAAACAAAGTTTGTTTAATTTCTGGCCGTAGAAAAGAAGTCTTTGCAGATTTCAAAAAGGTTACAGAGAGTAGATGGAAGACAGCCTTCAAGAGAGTTAGCTTTCATGACCCTGAGAGACAAATAAAAAAAAATAAATAAAAAAAACCCTGGAGACGTGTGGGCACAGCAGCAAGCCAAACCTATAACTCTGCATGGACGTTCCACTGCGAAATTTTCACAGTTCTGTCCATGAGGGAGACATTAAAGCAGCAGCAGCTCTCACAAGCCTACCAACAGTGCATGGGGGTGTCCAGACAAGAGCGGGAGAGTGTGAGGGCGAGACCTCAGACGTGCCCTGAACATCTTCCCACACCCAAGAGTCAAGAACACAATGATGACTTACCACTTCTACACTGATCCAAGTCCCACAAACGGACTGGCTGCCTGTCTGCAGCCTCCCACTCCAGCACGTTTTTTTTTTTTTTTTTTGCGACACATCTTTAAGTAGTTCTCACTCTCTGTGGCTTGCTGGGCAATTTATCTCAGGATAATTGAATCTCAGCATCCCACCATAATCATATGGCTTATTAAAAGTGGGTTTCTATTTAACACACAGCAGAAACAGCCATGCGCCCGGAAAAAAGAGAGAGTCAAAACGGAGAATGCAACATTAATCACGTATGAAAGAAAGGACCAGAGCCGTGCTGATAGGAAAATGAGGTGAAGGGGAGAGTCCATTGTCAGCAGGGCCGGGCTGAGCCAAGTTCAACAAAGCTCCTGCTCCAGTGTCTTACTCCGGGCCTCTTCTGGCCTTCAGGTTTTTTGATGTTCTGAAGGAGTGGATCCGAGTTGGTGAAAGGCATTTCTAGAATAATGATCAAGACCTAAAGACAAATTCATTCTGACCAAACACAAACCCTTTCCTCAAAAATGTGACAGAGTCATGCAAGCCAATTAAACATGAGAGGATAATTAGTCTGGTCTTTAATCAAACAATGTTTTTAACTTGATTCTGGTCTCTTTTTACAGTTTTTAATACCTCAAAGAATCTGATTTAACACCAAAACATAAAGCAAATAGCTTAAACAAGTGATGGCTTGGAGTAGTCTGGGGCAGTTTTAGCAGGAATGGTTATAAATAGTCAGAAGTTTGTTTCGTACCTAATTTTCTTCTCAAGCATTTCAATTTGCCAGACACACGAACAACCTGGAGAGGAGGCAAAATGGCTTTGTGTCTTTTTTACATAAACAACGCTGTCCTGCACTGTTGTAGCGAGTACCTAACAATACACTTCTGTAAGATCTCATTTTCCTGAACGAAGGCTGCCTTGTCAACTTCATTAACATCCATTCACTCATCATCACTCAAAAGGTGCCCCTTAATAAAATTTCCCATCAAAACGAAATAGATGGTTTTTTTTCCCCCTGGTCAAAAAAAGAAACTGGCAACCAAATACACACACTGTTTACCCAAATTGTGACTTAATTGCATTCAGCAACAATACAAACAATTACATGTAATGCTTTGTTTTCCTCAGCAAAGACAAACACGAAGCAGTACCAAGACGTAGGCATTTCCAGATGCACTTCTGATGCAGCATTGTGTCGAAAATCTCCTCATTTTCGCTACTAGGGCTGCAAACATCCTTGTGAACCTGTTGTAACCACTTCATGAGATTAGCCAAAGTTTACTTAAATATTTAAGATGATCTTGATTCCAATAAACCTATTTTCCAATAAGCCAGCATTCCATCTTTCCTGACTAAAGAACGGTCACTGTGTGAATAGAGGTAACCCTGTTACACTTGTATTCCCCCCTAATTCTGAGCAATTTAGGACAAATTCAAGTACATTTGAGCATCACTGGATTGTTTCTCCTTCTTAAATGTTGGAACACGGAGAAGCACCGTCAGAGCAGTTGACGAGGGTCCGTTTGCAGTGATTATGTGCTGCATGAATTAGGCATTACGCTTTTATAAGATTAGACTTTTCTTCGCTACATACTTAAGAAAAAAAGAAAAAGAAACGCAACAATGAAAAATATGGAGGTTTCCTGGAATATTTCCTTATGTAAGGTTAGAGAAAAGACAGCCGTAGAGAATTTTTTTCCAGCGTTTGCTGCTGGGTATGTCAAACTGGGAGGGCTGAGACAGCCATGTGTACTGTTTTCAAATTGAAAACATTCAGCCTCCAATTAGCTGTCCTTGAAAGTGAATCTATTTTTTGAAAGAAAATTCAAAGGTTCGACTTTTTTTTTTTTTCTTGCCAAACCTTGTCCTTTTGCCTGCCCCTCACAAATCCATCTTCAACTGTTAAAAAAAAAATCTAAACACACACACATGACCCGGGTCTATATAACCATATCGTTAAAAAGTGCTCTGATGGAATAAAATCTATAGTATCGCAGATGTTTTAGTATCATCCGCTCAGATGTAATGGAGCCAAAAACAGCACCCAAAACCTCCACATCTGGCTTTTCCCAACGGACTGAAGAGGAGGGGAAAAAAAGAACAAAATTGCTGGACATTTGTGTAATTTATTCAGAATACATTGCCATCGAGATTGCTGTCTGCAAGCCATTTGCACAACATTATCAGTGAGAGATGTTTGGAGATGCCCCTACCCGCAAATCCACAAATGCTTTTGAAGGGTGCAGACCCTGAACACGTTCCCTCTTTTCATTCCTGCTCCCCAGCGGGTTTCAAGGGCTTCGTGTTGATGTAATAAATGCTTCATAGACTGTATGAATGTTATTGAAAATGCACTCGAGAAAATCAACATTTCTGAAAGGTTCTTGGCTTGGATGCACATTTGTAGGTCAATAGTTTATCCAGTATGGAACCTTTATGCCTCTTTATACTAAAACCGTTCTTCATGCTCACAAATCTCATTTTAAAGAACAATTCATTGGACGTTTCTGTAGTTTTGCGTTTTATTTCAGGTGCGTTTAGATTGTGTGAAGAGTTTATAATGAAAATGTATTCATTTCATTTTAAAATGCTTTAAAAATATCTTGAACTCAACTCTTCTCCTGTCAAACCTTGGAGGTAGACACCGACAGTACGCATGATCCTCTGTTTTCCTGTCATTTCACTTTCGAAACATCTTCCCTGTTAAACTGTTAACAGATCTCAGATCAGAGAATGGAGGAACCCATTCATCTTTTTTGCTACTTTCTTAAATAAAGCCACATTGTGATAGATTCGACAGTTCAGCTGAAGCTATTGTAGAGACGTCTCCTGACTTTCACAAGCAGGATGGCTGTTGTGAGAACAAAATTATAGGTGGGGGGGGGGGCAAAAAGCCAGCGCATCAACTTACCAGAGCATTTTAAAATGATGGTTATTTAAATACCAGCGGCCATTTGTTAAATATTTGGAGTGTGAATGATGGAACCATTTATTACATCTGCCCAGTGTCTCCAAATAAGAATAATCTTGTGCACTTTCAGTGCATCTTTGTCTTTTGTGAGAGACTGGTTCACACAACACTGGCTGGCCCTGTTTGCGGCGAAAAATGTTTCCTAGGCACTCTGTGTGTGCCTTTGTGTGACACCAACAACACCACGGGTGACACAGAGTCATGGAACGCCTGAGCTGTGCCAAGCTTTCAGCCAAGTAACTGAAAGCAGTTCGGTTTAATCACTGGGGCAGGATGTGATCCCAGCTCGAATAGCATTTTCACTGGAATATTCCTGCAGTGACAGCAAAGTGACTCAAAGAGGGTCTTTTTTTAAATAATATGAGTCGCGGTGGGGGGTTTTTGGTGGATATGACAGAGGTCCTTAGACACGCTTTATCTGTCTCTGTCTCTGTCTTTCTCTCTCTCTCTCTCTCACCTTCTGTGAGGCTCATGTCGGGTGTGCTCTGAATCTGATGAAGTGGGATAATTCACCCAACTGATCATATCACTAAAGGAGGAATCCTTAGATCAACACCAGACTCCCCATCCAGTCACATATGGGACGCATTTTTACAAATCCTAATAAACTTTCATCTACAGATTAAGGGAGGGGGGCGAAGAAAGAGGAAAAAAAAACCTCACAGCCCACCAATGAGTTCTGCAGATCTAAATCCTGGGAGGGGTCTACGAAGAATCGAAACGCAGAAACAGCAAGATCCCAATATTACTGCTACCCTGCCTAAGCCGTCTTTTGTCATCGGCTGGATGTGGAACAAGGGAATGTAGAAACGCAGAGCACGCCATCGAGATATCAAAAAGAGAAAATGCCTGCTTTACATTCGATATAGAAAAACGATACCCATCAACACATGACAGCTCTTTCTGCTTAACCACGATATAACAACTCCTAACTGTGTGATGAAAAGGTAGACATCACTCAAAGGGTCCTGTCCTGCTCTCTGACCACGAGAAGAGCCTTGAAAAGAGGTACTGATGAGCTCCTCTTCTGCCTTCTTTGGATCCTGTTCATTAAATTAAAGATCAGTCCAACCGCTGCCCCCCTCCCGCCCCCCCTCCCCCCGTTTAATTTAATTAGAAAATCTGCTGACGCAGGGCCGCCCCCAAAACTCATGTGAAACCAATTTCTAGCTACGCATAAAATGTTAAAGCAGTCCTCCCAATGGGCATGGCAGGAGATATTCTGGTGTCTTGGTACATCTCCTAGACGCAGACGTGTCACGGGCGCTAACCCATCCAAGGGTCAAAAAACTAGGCCCTGAAGACTCTGGAGTACATAAGCGAAGAGCCTGAGGTCTGTTGAGAAAAGGAAGCAGGCCTCCAGACAGCAAAAATACAGCACAAGCAAACACGCAGGGCGGAATAAACAAGCCTGCACCCAGAGCTGTGTGTCATGCCTCATACAATCAGGAATGACTGTGGCCACCATCTGGTTACCATAGTCAGGTGAAGGCAGTGAATTTTGCTCTGCCATGTGTGATCTGACTTCGCCCTCATACACACACACTCTGGTTGCTATGCATCGCCTTCGCTCTGGTAAAGATAAAATCACTGCAGCCCATAACAGGCTGCAGTCAGACTGCACTGATTTTACTATATATATACTGAGGTAATATATTTATGCTATTTCACCGCAGCAGGCCTGCAGGTGGGCCCACATTCCAATTCACTGTTGCAACAAAAAAACAACTTTTTTTGGAGCAGCTACAGAATGAGCCTTAATATTAATACATGAGCAATAAGTCACAAATCAAAGGGGTTAATACCATAATTGTTAGTTTTTGTTTTGTTTATAATGAGATTAATCTTCAACAGCAGCTTCTTTTTGTAACAAAATGTAACAAAAGCTGAAATATCCTAACAAATATGAATATAATGAGCAAAGTTCAAACATTTAGAGTAAAAATACTGGCTTTCCAGTTGTAAATGAGTTTTATTGGGAAATTGGAACATCCCATTAGGACTCCATAGGGCTCAGCCTTTCCTCCTTTATTCAATTAGTTTGTGTATTTATTTGTTTATGCGCTACACTTTACAAGGCCTGAAAGGTTGTGATTTTGGTGATTATTAGCTAAACACTCAGGGGTTGTTAGAACACCGAGCTTTAAGGACGGATCTTTATAACGTAATTACACCAGAGATAGCTTGGAACGGGGTGTAGGACGATGGGAAGCCTCCAGAACTCCAGTGTGCCAGTTTATCCACTTAAAAGGTTTTCATGGGGCCTGCACTGACGTTTTAAAGTGGTTTCAAATGTAATTGTCTGGAAATGTTTACTCCGCACACATAAAATAATAGAGCAGTTGCTATGACTGTAGGTTGTGATGCGATAATTACAGGTCAAACGTATTCATTTGTGCATTTATTTTATCTACTGTTGTTACTCCAAGCATTTGTCGCAGCTTTCTTTCCCGAGGACTGTCCTGATTTCCCATTAATAAATATACATGGATTTCTAACCAGCTGCTGTTCGTTGTGAGATTATCCACTAAGTTCCACGGCGCTCGTAGCGAAACCACCAGAACATGTGCAAATATAAATTTCTGATTTAGGAGACCACTGTGTGTGACCACTGCCTTTTAAAAATGAAAGACTCTTTTTACAGACAAAAAAAAAATTACAATTCTCATTCTACCCTAAAAAGTGCTCTATTCCTGGAAATAAAACGATAAAATAAATCATCTAGATAAAAACTATATTTGCAAGCTCTGTCCAACCATGTAATTAAAGCCAACCAGCTTGACCAGCTGAAGACGCGAACAAGAGCTGAACTACTGTGATAATGACTAACATAAAGCAAACAGCTTTCTTCAATCAGAGGAAGGGGCTTTTGCTAGAACGCGCTTGAACATAAATACAAGACGGCCCTGAATATCACAATTTATCCGAATGCACAAAAACATCGTCTCGCTGTGTAGATTGTGGGTGTTACAGTGAAACCCAGCAGAAATTACAATTACACTCCAAATTACACAGCGGCACAGCAAACATTTTGATTGCCTTGTCATGTGGCCTTAAATTTAGCGCACTAGAAGGGCACTAATCACCGTGTAAACAAATGTGGGAGAGTGACACACACCGAGATGACATGAGCAAATAGTTACGGCACAACACAGCCACAATATCACGCACGCCACAGGAGCCAGTACAAATAATCACAGCACTGACATAAGACCAAAACCGGGCCATGTTGATCTGTAACACTGAGCATGAATGGATGGTGTGTGTTACACATGCAGGCTTAGGCAGAGCCAATCTGCAGCAGGGCCTGCGCTTCATCTGAGCATTCTAACGAACCTCCAGTTTGTTTGAAGGGTAATTACTGTTGTTTATTGCTTGGGAAGTGCCATTCGAAGGCCTGTAGAGATACTAGTGATGCTGACCATGTATTTCAATGAGGGATGGCAGGGGCCCTGACTGAGACAGGGCTGACTTGACTGGCGTTCACCGGAGCTGGCCCCGGGTCATCCTCGCCGCAGTTCAACACAGACTATACAGTGCTAAAATAAGGAGTGGAAATCGTTTAATGCGCCGGTCAAATCGGTCTAATTAAGCGTAGAGCAGCCCTTTCATGTAAAATGAAAAAGATCCGAAATTTAGCTGCTCGTCTTCCTTCCGAACATTACCATCATCGCACAATAGGAGCAATTATGAGTCTTGTGTTATGGCAAATTAATGTTTTCAAAGGCTAGCGCCCGCTGGCCTCGCCACAGGCCGGAACGTAGAATAGCCGACTGTGTGTCCTCATTGATGGTCAGCCTGGTGTTCCTTCTGCAGCCTCACAGAACACAAATAGTTGACCTCGGATTTGCCGGAATGAACCGCTCTGAAAAAACTTCTCTGACACACAGGATGTCATTAAACGTCTTCGCTGAGTACCATTCCATCTATCACAACAACGTAAGTGTGCGGGAAAGACTGTGAGATTCACACACAATGACACTCATTGACACAGGCCAAAAAAGGCCAAATATGTCAAACTGACTCTGTATTTCACCATGAACAGCAAACACCGCCGTCAAAACAAAAGCTTGCAATCTTTTCATTTTTTATTTTCATCCACCATTTGGAAATGCCAGCTCTCTTTTACATTGTGTGACTATTTTATAACAAATAGACCATTAGAAATTGCCCAAAATGACATAAAATGTTGGTATCGTAATCTACACTGAAGTACGACATTTTATCATTGTCCTATAAAGTTTCCATTAAGAGGTTATGAGGTTTTATTACAACCACAGCAACCCTCTTAGATCTCCGGATTTGACTGAACTAGTTCAGTGCTTTGGGCTGGTAGTCAGAATGTATGTTTCAGTTCAGTAGTCTGGCATTCAGTGCCCATTTACATCCAGAACACTTCAGCGTGATACAAAAGCACAGGAAGTTGGTTATGATTAAAACCACGCTGTGTTTTATTTCTTGGTATCCACTATGCCATGAATTTGCATGAAATATACAAGCCGTGAAACAGGTACTGTGTGCACACCAACAAAATCAAAAATATACTGCTAAAGACGTACGAGTGGAGATGAAATTAGAACCAATTTTGAATAAGAATGTGGCAAGTGATGCTTTAATAAACATGTGATAACTTGCACTGTGAGACGGAATAAAGTGTACAGTATTGGGAAGACGATTACTGTATAGTCTACACATTTTGGACACATAAACATTTATTTGAATAAATAAGTTCGTCGGTCACTTTTCTAACGTGTTCTACATGCAACCCCTGTTTAGTGAAAGTGAAAAATTCTGTAGCTTCCAAGCACACAATCCGACAGCTAGCAACAGATGTAGTTCATCAGAAACCACGTGCAGAACTGCAAAATTGCACTTTTACAGTGGTTAAAATGAAAGAGGCAAAACAAATACATGTGAAATATACAAAACACGAGTAAATATAGGACGGATAAAATCTTACCAGTCTTTTTTAACTATCGTCAGAGTTTCCAGCCAAAAGGGGCCACGTTAATGTCAGATAAATGTAATGAACGTTTCATAGTTTGCTCAGTTATTATTTCTTAAAGCTGTTTGCCAGTCACATTTCATTCACCAGCAGGAGAAACTCAGTGGAGTATGTACACCCAGACAGACTTATATAAATATCAGAACACCCATTTTAAAATGGGGAATAACTGGTCTGGATATTACATTTATGCGTTCAGGATTTTATTAAAAAAACAAGATATACTGCGCTTTAACTTCAGACTCATACTGTGAATATCAAATAACAAACCAAAACTAAAAAGATACAAAAATTAAATTATGTTTCACAATTTACAAAAGAATTGTGCTATAAAACTGCAGTGCTGTTCTGCTGTCCAAAGATTATATACCGTAATCATGTGTTCATAAATGTCAAAAAAAAAGACAAACTCAACTGCACTGGTAATATTACTATATAGTAATATACTTTTATCTGATATATATATATATATACTTGTATCTGATTTAAAGGATATGGAATAATGTTCAGTCCCAAACATAAATCACAATCACATGTTCATGTATGTATATATACAGTACGTTGAAGCAGCATCCTAAATAAACTGAAGGCATTATTAAAGACAGGTGGGTGTGTGGTTCAGGGGAAGCTTTCAATCGCTTGCCAGAAAACTGACACTTTAATACGTTTTCAATAGCCAGGAACGTAATCACTTACTGAAGCTGGTTGCACTTGCAGCTCGTCTATCCTGAGCACCAGCACGCTAGGGCGGTGCATGGTTCTTATAATAAAACAATTACGAAGAGTGAAGCTGGGGACACTTTTCCTCAGAATTAAAAAAGGCACAGGGATTGTGTTCGGAGCCAAAAAAAGACCCACCCCGAACATGCCAGTGGAAATAAATGCCATGTTCTTCTGTCTGTATTTACTGAGGTTGCCAATGTGTTTCCAGTACAGTAGTGTTCCAGGCGTACACCCCGAAAGCTGTTAACACAGAAGCAGAAATGTGTGCGCCGCTCACTGTCATTAGCATGGAGAAGTACAAATGTTCGACTCGTTAGCTCTTCGTGGTTATTATACTTTTAAAGACAAATCACATTTCCTAGGAATGTGTACATGTTGTGAGGGTTGGTTGACAAGCTTTCTCAGTGATCCAAGCACACAAAATACTGCCCCACAGGATCTTCCCCATGTTGTTTTATTTGACAAGTGTTATCTGAATGCCATCTTTTGAAATTAATTTTTATCCCAGAATGTAGCATAAATGTGCAAGTAGCCAACAGACTATGCAGACTGTTTTTGTGCCATTCGAAAGACTGCAGACATTTCAGAGTCTTCCATCATCTCATAAATCAGAACAAATTCATTTGTTTAGCGCGTACAAAGACAGCTGATGAAAGAACGTGTCAATGGACAGTCACTTAAAGTACTTGTTTTTGTACAGAAAGTAGAAGTTCTACACAATGTAAAAGTTAACCACTTATATTCATCTCCTCAAGCCAAGAAGCATCCAGACCCATTTAGGATTGTAGATCAAAGCTATCATGGCAGTCAGCCATGTTTCAGGAGAGGTACTGCCAGATCACAGCTTGCTTAACCTCCAGGCCATCAGACGACTTGTCCTTTGGTGCTGCTTGTTTGCACTCCAGTAGAATCGCCCTTCGCTGGCGTGGGAGGAAAGACTCATGCGAGGTGGGGACTGGCTTTGCTGAGAGTAATTTGTCCTGACATATGGAGACAGTGATATATAAACATACAGGCACCTTTTCAGCTGCCTAACTGCCCTTCGTATCCAATCAAGGAGAGAGAGAGAGGGCTTCAGCCTGGCCGTGGCTGGTTTGCATTTGTTCTGCTGCGGCGTGGACCCTCCGTGCAGTTTCGTGCAACATATGCGGTGCAGTGCAGTGCCCAGTGGGCTGCTTTTCACCACGTTGCGTGGCAGGCCGCGGCTCTGGAGCCCAACCTGCTGTAAAAATACGCATGTGACATCACATCTGCCAGTAATACCTGTTTCCAAACAGCCAACCACATCCCAGCAGCATCCTGAGCACCACCAAGTCCTGTAAACATAGCATCATTCCAGACAGGCCCCATTTAGACGTGTTGTCCCTGCACTCTCTCACCTACACTGAAAAGGGAGAGTTTTGGAAGGCATTCCATTGGCTAAAGCTTTTACTAAATATACCTAATGCTCTAATGCTGAGACAAGAGAGCATCTGACATGAGTGAGATTTCACTTTAGTTTCACATGCTGCATTTTTATGTCACTGTCTGCAAAATAACAGAAACTTGTAAAGCGGATTCAGTGTCTCTATGAACTCATTTACATTAGAAATGCACAGTTAGTTGGATTCTATATTAAAAACTATTCTATATTTATGTTAAACAAAAATGTAAACTGTGGTTCCTTTGGACAAAGCAGCAATAAACAATTTTTTTTGTTACAAATACATATTCTAATTACTGTCCTAAAAGTATGATTAGGAATCCAATTAATTACAGCATTGAAGTCGGTAAATTAATCGGTACAATAAATGTTTTTGCGGATTATGTTACAATGATCTAATATGGAGCTTACACAACAAATAATATATGTATGCTAGATTGTGTGATTATTACTACTGATTACATACAACCCTAAGCAAAATGTGAAAGTAATACAGAGTAAAAGTAATTTCGATACGACGTGACGTTCATTCAGGTTTTAACCCTGACTCCGGCTGAACTGTAAAAAAACGGAATAGACCGTTCTGTTGTTCCGAGCATTTTATAACAGAACACCGCAGAACACCTTCACTTTCTTCTATAGAGCTCACGTGACTGTAGACTCCTAATAAAACACGGACAAATCAAAGCGCACGGCCCAATCCAGGTTCAAAGCGCACGACCCAATCCAACAATCAGACCCGATTTCGCTGTATTGTAATGTTTGTGTTTTGTAGGGTTGCAATTTATAAAGAGCGATAAACTGAATGGAATGGGAACTTCACATGGGGCTGGACCGACGGCCCTTTAAAATATAAACACCGATCAGGTTAATAAGAAGATACACACAGAAAATCTGAAAAAAATATATATATATATTTTATATATAAATATAATATATACGCTCGTTATAATAATTCAATAATGCAAACTAATCACAGACACAAAAATAATCGAATTATTATTATTATTATTATTATTATTATATTGTTGTTGTTGTTGTTGTTGTTGTTGTTACTATTGTGATGATACGGTTATGATCATGATTTATTTTTCTTATTGTTATTGTTATGATGTTGCTACTACTGTTACGATTATAGTGATGATTATTATTTTTATTATTGTTGATATTTGTTATTATTAATATTGTTGTTATTGTAGCATTAGTATATTATACACCATTAGATAATAAACACAACGTGATGCTATCTTCGTCTTTGATAAACTATAAGTCACTGTTGTCCAGTAATCAAGTCACATATTAAATACAGTTCAACCACTAAATAAGTCATGAGTTTGATGTTGAGTTTTTTTTCAGAGGGGCTGAATCAGAAGGGTTTCGGTAAACAGCGTTAGGGATGTTCGCTCTGGTTCAGTTAATAAGGAGCGCGGCTGTGAAGCGCGCGTTATTCCCTGGTGGATTTTCCTCCAGAGTCAAAGTCAGCTCAGCACAGTTCAGCACAGAAATCAGTTTACAGTTCAGCACAGAAATCAGTTTACAGTTCAGCACAGAACTCGGTTTACAGTTCAGTACAGAACTCGGTTTACAGTTCTGTACAGAGCTCAGTTTTCAGTCCAACACAGAAACCAGTTTATAGTTCAGCACAGAGCCCAGTAAACAGTTCAGCACAGAATCCGGTTTACAGTTCAACACAGAATCCAGTTTACAGTTCAGCAGAGGACCCAGTTTACAGTTCAGCACAGCAAGAACCGGCCCTGTGAATAACAGAGCAGTGATGGAGCTGACCTAAACTGTGATGTAGTGTTACCCGCAGCATTCCGAGATACAAAACCTAAAAGGAACTATTGCAGGTCTCTAACAGTCGCTGTGGTCGCAGCAATTTAATCCCCGCAGCATTAACTGAACAGAAGGGGCTCCGCACACTCAGAACTTACATTTCCTCTCGCGTTTTCTCATTTATTTAGTGCACAATAATCCCGGGAGAACATTTGATTATTAACGCGTGACTGACGCCTAAACGACTGCATAGTGTACAGTCTTCTAGTTCAAAATAATCAAGGCATGACAATGTATAAGAGATTAAACAGCAGAATTCAAGATTACCGTTGTCATTATATTAGCAGCCCATTTATAAATTAACCATATACCCTGACTGAATATTACTGAATATCTGCAGCTATTTAACTGCAGTTAATTTATTGCAAGAACACTAAACCACATACATTTTGCACTACTGATCTACTGGTACGGTACACTAAATCTTTACATACAATAACGTTACAGGTTGTTACTGTATTTGTTACACGATTGTCCTTGTCATTGTGTTGCACTATTGTTTGTCTGTCTATTTAATTTTCCACCTATCTTTATTTATCACTTCTATAAATAACGTTCTTTTTTATATTATCTTAGGAGGCCCGAACTCACAATTACACAACATGATTTGTAAAAGGGGCTGCATATTAAAAGAGTTATATCAATCATTCTTTGTATAAAGGTAAACTGGGGAAAAAAACGTTTTTGTGTTAATACACACCCACGCGAATCAATCACCTGAATTCAAAGCCATTTTTTCAGAGCTTATTTAAGAACTATAGGCGCTAAATTTGGTCATGTTTAAAAACTGAATCTGTAATGAAAATGGACAGGCTACAAAAAAAAAGCCTTTGTGAAATAAACAAATAGAATTACCAAATCTATTTAATTAGAATGTATTTATATAGGGTCTTGCTGTCCCAAAACAGCTTTTAAATCCAAAGCAATTTTTGGGTTAAAACATGATTACTCATTTTTCCAACAAGGAGTTAGAGCTCATTTACTAAGAAAAGCAGCAGCTATTCCCTCCTGAACTCAACACACACCGCTGTTAGAGACAATTCCCCAACAAAAATAACCTGCAGTTTTCTATAATCAAGTATCAAACACACCACATTCACCAACGCTCATAAGACTAAGCAGAGTAAAGGCAGCTCTACCGATAATACCTCCAAATCAACGTCCTGCTTTACTGGTAGATGCTGTATAAAAGTTCTAACACACACTGGCTCCATTTTCGGCTCACAATACTGTTACTCAGATATATGTACTCAATTTTGACGGGTCTGGAATTTTACATGATAATTCCACATATTTGGAAATGAACATTTTAATTTCTCTGTCACATTCACTAGTTACCAGTTATTTCTTTTTTTTTGTATTTTATTTTCATGATGCGCTGTTGACCTGTGAGGAGGGCCTGTCTTTGAAAATGCAGTATTTTATTTTCTGTTTTATTTCTAATTTCCAGTGTCAACAGTTTAAAGCAATAAAATAGACCAAAAAGATATACTAAATATGGATATGGATATACTAAAAAGTTTGGTTGGAATTTTTCTCCAACCAGTAAATATGTGTAAATATACAGTATACACACAGTACACTAGACTATACCATACTACAATACACTAGACTATTATAGCTAAAAAAACAAATTGCATTCTCATGTGAAATACGTTATTAACGTGAAAAGTTATCAGCGTGAAGATGTATCAACGCTGAATATATCACTCAATTCAGTCCAATTTGTGTTTAGGAATATATTGGAATATTGGGAATATACTGACAGAATGCAATAATAAATGTCAGTACTGTAGGTGGGAAACACACCTACAGTGAGCTGAGAGCGTGTTCCGCAGAGGAACACATAAGGTCGGTGTGGTGAGTGTGGAGAAGGTGAAGGTTTACTGTCGGAGCTCCAGAGTGATGGCTCCTCTGGGAGCACTTTCTGAGCAGGGAGGCGCGCTGACAAAGACAAGGCGACGATAAACGAGAGGGTTTTATCTCACGAGAAGATCGTGCAAAAAATCGCCGCGGCGCTGCATCCTCTGCGGATACGCTCCCTCTGCGCCATCCGCATCCACTTATATATTCATGCCCTAATTACATTAATGTCATGTGTTAAGTCTCCCCCACATATTCCTCAACAAAACGGTTTTTTTCCTCTCTCTCTCTCTATCTCCCCCCCAAGCAAAAGGTCTGACCTCACCCATTCATTTCATCATTTCATCTCCATAATACCCGAGCAGAGGGCCGGAGAGGCTTGCGCGCACGGAGGAGATCTGGGTTGCATCTTCGCTAGAGACTCGTTTTTTTTTAAACGTCGCTAAACCTTAAGAAGGCTCTTTTTTCTCTTTACCAAAAAAACCTCCTTTCACTCTTTTTCTGGGAAACATCTGAATCTTTTTTTTCCGAAGCAAATCCAGCTGGGAGCGCGTGTGCCTGCGCGCGCGTGTGTGTGTGTTCCTATGAGGAAGAGGGAGAGAGGCTGAGAGAGTGAGTGAGACAGAGAGAGAGAGTATCTGCTTCCTTTACGGCTGTAAAGAGGAAAGTGAGAGAGAGAGAGGGGAGAGTGGGAGAGAGGGGAGAGAGAGAGAGAGAGAGAGGGAGGGAAAAAAGTTGTCTTTTTCTTCCTCGTACTTTTTTTTTTTTTTTAGGAATGAACGCTGAGACGTGTGTCTCATACTGCGACATGAGCTCCATGGAGCCGTACTACGGGCCGCAGGCTGCGCGCGAGCCGCTCGCCCATCCGTTTCGGACGTTCCCCGCGGGCGAGGCCAAGTTCAGTCCGGCGTTCCCGTCCCGCACGCAGGCCCGCAGCCCCTTCCAGCAGCAGGACTGCCAGCCCGGCGCGGACGGGGACGGGTCCTTTAACAAGTTCCACCTCTTCATGCAACGGCCCGCGTGCAAAACCCCCCCGGACGGAGGCAAGGGGCACCAGGACAGCGGACACACCGGAGCGGGGGGAGGGGGAGGACTGCTCTCCTGCTACGGTGAGTGTGTGATGCGCACCGTGCGTCTCGGAACAGTAGAATGTGTTTTCTCTTTGGAAGTAGTGTGTGTGTTTGTGCGATTGGATGCAGAGATTATTTACTGTAGATTTGGTGTGTTGTTGTGTGTGAGTCGAGGCATTGTGTGCGTGAAAAAACGTGTGTGTGTGTGCGTGTGTGTGTGCAGTTCTGCCTGTGATGCCATAGAAATTTTGAATTGTAAGTGCTTCCCATCGTGAGTTTTGAGGTAGTGCAGGAGGGATGGAAACAGTGTGTGTGTGTTTCGGAGGCAGAGATGATTTATTCTAGATTTGGGAGCTCTGTGTGTTTGTGTGTGTGTGTGTGTTTGGAATCAGGTTCTTCCTGTACGAGTGTTGAAGCATAGTGTGTGTGTGTGTGTGTGTGTGTGTGTGTGTGTGTGTGTGTGTGTGTGTGTGTGTGTGTGTGTGTGTGTG
>JBBPDE010000038.1:5928086-5953669 GCA_037974605.1 Nannopetersius ansorgii | reverse complement strand
TGTGTTCTTGCAGCGACTGGAGAAGTGTGGCAGCTTTTGGGACACCAGTAACTCTCCGGAGTGTACGTAGCTGTAATTTTACTTTTTCTACGGTGTGTGTATGTGTGTGTGTGTGTGTGTGTGTGTGTGTGTGTGTGAGTGTGTGTGTGTTGCTAGAGAGTTTCTTGTCAGTTTTAAGCCCCGTCGTGCCGGAGGTCAGTGAGGGCTTTATTTGAGCACGAGGAGGAGGAGAGCGGGCCTAGAGCTGTAATGTCGCCAGTATTTTTATGCTCTAAAATTAATAACAATCACATCTAATATTAACAATAATCGCATCAAACCAGTAATTGTCGCTGCACTAATATTCGATCCGCGAGCCGGGTGACGCAGCGCGGCCCGCTCTCACTGCAGAGTTCAATTAGAATTAATGCGATAATCTGCATTACACTCCTTCATGTCGCACAATTGAATTAACGCGTTTTCAGGTGTTGGCCGCGTCTCACTTCATCTGTTTTTATTGTCCAACAAAAACAAACGCAAAGGCGTCCCGAAGAACCAGTCAACACCAAAAATGTAACTAAACAAAAAGAAGCGTGCCAGTCAATTTATTCGCGATCTAGAAAGATTCTGCCTACAGGCCGAAGTGTGAAAGGGAAGATGAGTTGGACCTGGAGGAGAACAACGGACTAGAGTATAAAGAGAAGAAGGAGAGAAAGAAGGAGAGAAAGAAGGAGAGAAAGAAAGAAAGAGAGAAAGAAATAAAGAAAGAGAGAACGAGAGAAAGAAAGAAAGAAAGCCAGCACAATTTTAGAATTTTATCGGCCTATAAAGGGAAAGAAAACACACTTGAATGCGTGTATAGCTGCCTGTGGGTTAGTGTAACATATACACATACACACGCAAACACAAACACGCCACACACAGATATGATCACAGGCCTATAAGCTTTGACAAGGAAAATGAGACGTTTTAAGAAGAATTGTTAAATATACAACAACTGTACGGCATTTTGTTCATGGCTCAGACAATCATTATTTCCGATATAGAGCGTTCTAACTATACAACAGTTATACAATATTTTAACAACAGATCAGAAACACAATATTTTAACTATATAGCAATCAGCAATCATATAGTATTTTGACTACAAAGCAACAATATTTGAACTAACAGCTATGAAATATTTTAAATACGTTGCATTTTCCCACGCAACAGCTATGCTCGGTTAACAATGAAGATATATAAAGACTTTTATCCTAAAATGTTGTATATCAATTTAGTTTTTTAATTATAATTGTACAATGTTATAGCACTTTACTATAATATATAGTACAAGTCGCAAATATGATATACAATTTCAAATATAATTAAACATAATTTTAGCAGCTGTGAGACGGAACAGTCGGATCTTCGTGTCATTAAACCAGAACCTGCGCCTAACAACTAAACACGTGTTTTAATTGTGTGGACTGCACTACTTTATTCTGCTTCATTGCGTTTTACAGAAGTAAGAATCTTGAGAATATGTTCTACACGCTGCAGCCTATTTCTCTCAATACAGTGTGAAGTTACTGTGGTCGGTTTATGGCTCTTATTATAAAACCATGCTGCACTGTGTAAAAGCCCTCAGTGCAATTCCTGGTGTATCAGCATTTTAATGGATCCAGTTGTTATCTGCGATGTTAAGAAGGACTGAGTGTAGATCAAGATCATGACTCAGCAGTCTGAGTCCAGCGCTGAAGAAATGGGAGGAACACAAATGAGATCCTTCAGTGTTGCAGATCTTCTTAGGGTTAGAGGAGCAGAGCTGAATGGGGAAAGTGTAAAGCTCGTCGCACGCGCTCACGTAGGATCTTCTCCCTGCACGTGAGAGGCAGCACTTCTAAAGCAGAGTTTGATCCATCTGGACCGGAATAACACGCTCCGTGTGTAGAAGTGTTTTATTAGCTGGGATTACCAAATCATAGACCAGAACCGGGCTTCCCATAGAGCTCCCATCTGCTAGAGGTGAGTGCTGCTCAGGTGAGGGGTAGGGAATAAACGGGTAGAATCAACTTTACAAAGAGAAACATATCTATTCATCTCGAGAGGGACAGGACCGGTCTCTCCCTATTCAGAAATAATCAGAATTAGTGATTGCACGACTAACCGTATCACATCATAAAGAAATAATCCGACATATCGACTATACATCTAATTGGAGCGCATCAAATACACCTAGTGGCGCCTTGTTGTGTCGCCTGCAAGTAACTGTCTTTAAACTGTCCCGGATTTTTTTTAAAAAAGGACTATTCCTCTAAAATAAAAGTCCACTGAAGCAGCCCGGACAGTAAATCCAGCCTGTCAGAGCAGACACTAATAAATGAGGACTGAGAACTCAGAACTGAATTTATGGGCGAGTGATCAAGCCATCAAGCACAACGATCTGGTTTTAGTTTAATCAGTACTTCTGGATGATGATCAATAATAATAATAATAATAATAATAATAATAATAATAATAATAATAATAACAGTGATGATAATAATAACAGACGACTGAAACTGCGACAATTACCTATCCTGTTTATTATAATATTATAAAAGAAACAATAATATAAAATATTTCAGTTTCACTACTATTACTACAAGTGTTTATAATCTTTATACGCATGATTATAACGATTATAAACACATTTTTTATTCATCCGAAAAAAACCTTCCATTGCAAATAGAACTATTAATATTAGTATGAATAAGAATAATAATGACGACTGGTATTATTGTCATTGTTGTTGCTTTAATTGTTGATTTTGTTATTATTATTATTTATTTTTTATTATTATTATTATTATAACAGTAATGGCATTTAACTGAAGGCCTACTACGAATAATAACAACAGTAATAACAATTATAATAACAATAAGAAAATTATATTATTAAAAATAGTAACATATTGTTCTTATCATAATCATAACCATTATTACTATTTTTAACACCTGTAGTAAAAGTTATTAGGTGAATCACAATTTTCTTACTAATAACAACATCATCAATAATAACAATAATAACAGCAACAATAAAAAATATAATTGTTATTAAGAACAGTAGCATATTGTTATCAATATTATTATCATCATATCATCACCGTTAATATTACTATTGTCAGCATCGTCATTATAATAATTATTATTAGTAGTATTATATGAATATCACTAGCCACTAGCTCAGGATTAGAGGAGCGCATCATTATAATAATTATTATTATATCAATATCATCTTGGTCCACTATCTCCGATCAGTGCAGTGGAGTTCATGGTGCTGCCTCAGAGCGCGCGGCAGATGAAGCTGTCAGAGTTGGAGCTGGATGGTGGAGTAATGAGTGTAAACGCGTGACGCGGCCGGTTCGAGACGGTCTGCTGTGCAGATGTCATTAAAACTGAGCTCCGAACACTAATAACAACGGCTTTGATGAGGACTATGAACATCAGGCTTTCGATAAAACAGTGAACTAGAATGCAAAATGAGGAAAAATAAATGAGAATGCATGATAAGGAAAAGGGAACTGAGAATTAAAACCATCATAAATGCCAAGCAAAAAACGGAAAGAGCCGTAAAGAGAAGGCAAGATGGCAAAAAATTAAAAACGGCAGTGATTAGATCTAGGCCTTGATACTTTTGGTCCTTCTGAACACGTCTTTGATATGTGAACAAAAAATCAAACGGGGATTTTAGAAAGGCAAGTTTATGAACATGCACTAAATACGTTTAATCGTTGCTCATACCAATGTAAAAAGAAGTCAGTAAGCCTTGTTTTCAGAAATACAGGCTGCGAGTTGCTACACGAGCGACACGGAAGTCAAATGAAAACTTCGTCCAGCCTAAATAAATTTCCGCCTTTGTATTCAAGAGTGTCGGGCATGCCATACGACTGCAAAAAAGATCTGAACTGAGGGAGCATTTAAAATAAACGCTAGTAGCCTACATGTTTTTGTTATCTGCTCACTAAAGGAGGCAATATCCTGTTCCCTAAATTAGGCAAAGAAACAAAACTGGTAGATTAGGGCAAAAAGGCAGGCCTTTGAGCATTATGGCTTGCAAAAAAAACCCAAACACACCAGAATGAAAAGAGTAGCAGCAACAGGCACTCAGGTTAAGAGGATAATTTGGGATGGGGGGGGGGGGGGGGATGGGGGGTATGACTGCCCCACTGCAATTGCTCTGGAGTGGTTGGTGTGCTGCAACTGATAAATTGAAAACATGTTTTTCAGCCATTCACTCCAAAGCTGTAAAGGAGTGAGAGCTCTGCCCTTTTTTTAAATTCTGATTAGACCATAGATGTGCGCAAGTGATCTTTCTGCGCACGCCACAGCAGCTGAAAAGACAGGGACAGATGCTGGGGATGCTAGAGTGGCGTCTGTTTATTTGAAATGGGCAGTAAATAAAACAATAAATAAACAAGAGCAGGAATGAGAGCAGGGATTGTGAAACAGGCACGAAAGGCGAACAGTTCAATTGAAGAAAAATGCTGAGGAAGAAGACTGCTGCTTTAGTGTAATCTTAGTATTAAACAATGCAGCACACAATAAACGCTGTGCATAACAAACAGCACAGTTGTCACAAACTGTGGACACCCATGCCCCCCGGCACCCCCACCACCAAACATAATCATTCAGTTCTAACCAAGGCCTGTGGTTTCTAAAAGGCTGCCTGGTTGATTCCTCTGCACTGGTCAATATCAATAACAAAAACAGACTGAGAATGTGAAGGCTGAGGCCTTCAGTAACATCCAGTCTAACCCCAATCTGACCACATCGCTGAGTTAAGACTTTCAGATAGCTGAAAGAGATGACTGGAATGCCCCAGCACAACAGGAGCCCTCTGTCATTAATCTGAGTCAGATGTAGGTTGCCAAGCTCCCCTGGTTATTTTTTCGCATGTTTAAACACAAGGCCAGAAATCAAAAGGAGTCCCTTAAATGTCAAAGAGTAACTGGTTTGCGCAGCCCCATTAATGAATGCCTCGACCAAACACACAACATGTTTCCAGGGCAAGAGCGAGTTCGAGCTTTATGGCATGCACTTTGGTGGAAACGCATGCACAGCACAAATCCGTGCTCCGACTCTGGACAGAAGTAGTTCGGCTGTGAGCTTTGATCAACAGAACTGTAAATTTAACTTAGTGTAGAATAAATTGTAGGCGCTTTGAGTTCATAGCGAGTCAAAGATCTGAGCATAGACTTTTACAATGTGTTTGATTGGGGCAGCGGAATAATTCAGTAACAACATCCTCTGTAATTTGTTGATCCGCCAGTAATTTGCAGTGACATTCGCCACTGACTAACGTCCTGCAGGAAAGGGGAACAGAAACACGACTTTCAAGTAGCATAAAAGGAACAATCCTGGACACTGTGGGACAGGGTTTGGCTGTCCTTTTCCGTGCCTGAGTCAGAGCTTCATGTCGGACAGCTTGAGGCCAGTGCTTGGTTCTGTGGCCCACTGACCCAGCTGGGTACCAAAATCCAGATGCAAACATTCTGTATGGCAGGTAATTGCATATTTAGAGCCCTGGCTTTGATAAAAGTTTTGGAAGGAGTCCAGTTGCTGTGAACAGAGCGGGGGAAAAGTTAGGTCAATTTTTCAGTTTCAGTCATTTGTGATCATATGGATTACCATCATATGGAGAGCGCGGCATTTACGACCAAAACAGTAACCGAGGAATATTAAAATAATTGCTTTGAATGTCGCCATTATTCTGTATTGTTTAATTTGGCAGTTTGGCAATTTGGTAAGCTCTACAACTTATCTTTGAATGACTGGGTGCATTCCATGTAGATGTTATCACACAATGCGAGAGCTAACTGTGCAAGAATTTTTGTTTTTTAGTCATTCTATCACAATTGCTTTTAAACAGAATGTGGTTCTTTGGGCCCAGGACATATAAGAAGCAAATGATAAAAACGCAGCAGCTCTTCTTCTTCTCATGTGCAGGAATGCTCACAGGGCATACAGTCACACTGCAGCAATCAGCATGAAAAATACCAAACTGTCCTCCCATCACAGAGCATGTGTGTTTCTAGCACTTCGATTATTGCTGTTCATGTGAAATAATCGGCTACATTACAGACAGCTAAAAGTAAAGCCCCCCAGAGTAAGGAGAAATATCATTTCTAATTTAAGAGACTGCTTTTGTCGTAGCGGGCTTCCCTTAGAACCTCAGAAAGATGGGTCTTGGCTTCCTGCCATCCTCTCTTAAGCTAAAAAAAAAGTACATTCATCTGAAAAGCAAAGAAAATGAAAAAAAGATGTTTGCTGTTGGATGGGATGAATTTGTGAATCTAAAATGCAAAATCATATTTCATTTAAATACTAAAGATTACACTGACGTATTACATGAACTAATAATATTAACACAGGCTATTAAATAAACATTTACGCTGCGAGACGATTTCTGGAAATGTTTCAAGGCCCTTTAAAGAGTAACAATGAGGATTACACAAACCTATTAAGCCACTATTACATCATTTGCTAGCACTAATTACACTGACGGGTAATAAGTAACTTTGTAATTGTAGGTCAGGTATTTAGAGAGGTTACATTCACACTCACACGTCTCTCAGATAAGCAAATGAAGTTGGATGTAGAGTGGAAAATAGGGAAATTTAAAAGGGATCTGTGCTGTAAAGATGGAAGAAAGGGTTTGTCCCAAATCTATAGAGGTCCAATAACAAGCAACAAAATACAGTAATATGATGAAATGTTAACAACATTAAATAGCTTTATCTATTTTGCTTGTAAGTGTCAGAATTGGACATCTTAAAACAGGCTCTGGGCTCTTTATCTACAGGAATGATAAATGATCTCAAGCTTCATATAAAAACACAGAATTTTATTTCCATCTTCTTTTCAATATATTCAGAGTAATATTCTTTGCAAAAGGTTTGTGACCACACCGGTGAAACTATGAGCACCACCGTGTTATGTCAAGTCTACTCCTTTAGTCTGTCACGGTTCTGAACAACTACTTCAACCTTCAGTAAAGCAACAGAGGCGGAACATAATGGGAACCAGTCGCAGAGGTACTCTGTGGCACATTTCTGTAGGCTGTTAGTCTAAGGAGCGGTGACAAGGACTCAGGATCGTTTTACCAGTTAGATCATATTTTGGCTTTACAATGTACTTTAGTCTCAACTGGCATGCGATGCATACGGAGCGCTTCAAAAGAAACCTTCAGCCACAGCGTGCTGGAACCTCACTACGGACAAAACTGACCTGATCTAATTTTACTAAGACCTTTGGGGTAAATTAGTCGAGAATCCCTCTCAGGCAACGGTACAATACTCTTGCCCATCTGTGAAAAGCAGCAGTGAGAGAATGAAAGAATATTAATTGCTTTGCTCCATGCAGTCAGCTTAATAAAAAAAAGAGAATGTTTGGAAAGACAGCAGGCTTCAGAAGAACGGTAAAACACCTTTTAGTAGCCCATCTGGTTTTGACTGGATTCTGCCACGAGCTCAGAGGACAGTGATCAGTTCGTCCTCTTATAGCATTCCATTACACTCGTAAAGCACATCATTGCCCCACTGTGGTTTGAAACGCTGCTGAGAGATGCCAGACTTCACCGAGGGATAGGAGCTACAATTAGCTACAAGCTACAAAAAGCTACGTCAATTGCAAAACAAACACAAATGAACAAAGAGCATAAGGAGAGCCACTGGTTTAAAAGGCCTGTTTATTAGCTGCTGCAGCATATATGTGTCTGATGTGTTTAGAAAGTTGCAGCAGAGCTCCTTGTACTTGTCCTCAATGATGTTCCAAAGAAAACCACAGGTAGTATTATTCATTATTTTCAACCTGGCCACTTTAAACCTGAAGTTTGACCAAATACCATCATCCAGATGAAGTCATGGGAAAGACAGCTGCCACAGTTATTAAAAGACAATTTCTACTCCACATTAACACCAGTATCTACTAAAACAGTCACTTTCAGTGGTTTTGGGCCATTTTAAAGCCACCACATCTTGTATAGAGCCCTAGACGAGCTGAGAGGGAGTGATTTATCTTGAGCCGAGGCTTTAAGGAAATGCTGTGTTTTCTTGCACAGCGTGTGCTCTTTGCTGCTGCCTGCTGGGATAAATCTTCCCTCAGGTCTAGCGGTGTGTTTGGACTTCTCTGTGGATACCTATCAGATTCTCACTACTGTGCTTTTTTCAGTCAGCAGCATCTGAGACAAAACCAGGCTCAACCACAACCGTTGTCTTTTCAAGTGTTCGGCCTGAGCATTTGAGAACATAAAACTGCGCCTCCCTCCGAGAGCAACATTTAATGAAGGAATGTGAGGTGAGCCTTAAAAACCTAAAGCAAAAGAAGGAGAAAAACTATCCCTGTGCTGTGGTCAGGGTGCACGATACTGGACCCCTAACCAGGGTGGGGGGGGGGGGCTTGATTCATCAGAGCTGCTGCTGTTACATCTGCCTTTGGGCAGGCGATTCTCTCTGGTTTTGCAAATGGTAGTGTAGGCAAATGTTTACTAATGAGGCAATCTTTTTACTAATATGTTGCGGTGTTTAACAAAAAAATTTCCATCATTTCAATGCACCAGGCCATGTCAGACTTCATATTTAAACACATCAGTCACACTCGGGACCTGTGTCTACGAGAGCCTAAAGTAATTGGAAAGAGGAAGGACGGTTCAGACGGCTGGCTAGGCTTCAGAGTACTAAGCTGCCCGTTACAATTCTCTTCATATTTTAAGAACGGAAAACAAACCCAATTAAAGACACAAATAAACGCTGAGAAGAACAAACAGCCTACACAAATTTCCCTTAGCCCTCGGCTTCCAGTCAAAACATGGATTACAACTGCACTGAGAAAACCCCAATCCTTCTTATTTATGTGCTTTAATATTTCAACTTTTTATGGCTTTTATAACATTTTGCCATTAACCCTTCACTGTAACCCTGGGGTGCCTAATTGATAGTTTTGCGTTTTTTTTTAAACTTGCCTGCGCCTGACCCTGCCCATCGAATTCCATAAAAAGCATAGGGGATGCCCTGCCGCTTTACAGCCAGTTAAATTACACTTTGATGTATTTTCCCATTTTCAACTAGGACTAAATAGCTGCCCCTTGTAAATATATGACCCTTACTAACTCAAGGGGTCAAGCACTGACATCTTACGGGCCAGGAGTCTCTGGCGTCTCCGGCTGCAAGAAAGGCACCTTTTTAGGGCGCTGAGGTCTGGAACTACTGTTTGAACCATTCATGCATGTATTATGAAAAAATATATAGGGTGCCCTTTCTCAAGCCTTTATTGCACATATCAAATGGCAGGCCATTTGAAGAGATCTTACTCCAAAGCCAGAGGTAAATGTAGATGCAGTAAAATGGATTTACAAGCCCCATTCTTGCTATGCAGGCAAGTGTGAATCCACTCAGGTTAAATAGCCAATTAGTCCCTCAGCTGAACCTCACCCTCTTCTAACCTACTGATGAACCCCCCATCCCCCCCCCCTTCCCTCCCCAATCTCTGCAGCCCTTCTTCACAAGTCATGGCAACGAAATCGAAAAGAAAATTGCTAACCAAGTAGAGGCAATTTCCGTGGTGCCTTTAGATCAGAGTTCCATCAGCGCAGATGCAGTATGTCACTTGTCTCATTGGGTTGGGGTAGACAAAGATAAAACAATTGTCTCCAGATTTCCCATTCTGTGTCAGCACACTGTAATTGGAGGTGATGGGTGGACTTGGACGCGAAGCTAAAAATGTTCCATGGTAGTGTTTAAAGACACATTTGTAGAGCAGACTTTTGTTAAATGGGAAAATTTAATTAAGAACATTGCAAGTAATGGAAAATCATAGATCACTTTTGAGAAGGACTACCTCTACCGTTCACTGTTTCTTCAATGGCTTAAGTATTAACATTTATAAGTTGAGGAAAGCAAGTTTTTTCTTGAGGTCATTTGGGAGAGGAGAGTCTTCCACAGTCCCCCCCATTGTTCCCCGTCTACAGTAACGCCGTAGTTCAGCACCGGGTGTATGTCCAGGCACTGCCCTTTTACTGCACTGTTCCACCGCAATTCCTTCGAAAACTTTCTCATTCTGACAGAAACAATTTGCAGTGAGGTTTCATGCCTAAAAGGCAGGTCATGTTACTCGCCCATATGGTGGAGCTCCAGGGGCGCCCAACTGCTGTTCACCTTGGGCAATGGAGAAGCCTCGCAGCCTGGCTCAAACGCACTGGATAACAAGTAAGGGATTGTCACAATACCCTACGTCTGCCAAAAGCCCTCAGTGACATAAGGTATCAACAAGAGCCTTTGATCGCCCGGCACTGATTTCAAACAGTCTGACAGCCTTTTCCATGTGGAGGCAAGAGGCGCAAGGCATCTGAAGGCATGGGCCGAAAATATTTATGTTCGAATAAATACGCTTGCTCCCTCTCACTTAACAGGATGTGTCAGTCCTGGGCAGGAGGCAATGTGGGAGCTATTATGCCCCAGGCCTGGCTCCATGTCTGTCAGGACTGAGGCCACAGTGACCAGAGAAGGCAGGCAGCCCCAGCGAGGCGGCTCTTACGCGACCTGCCCTCAGATCAGAGCAAGACCAGACCCTCAGCCTTATTTATTGATGTAATGAATTGTTTACAGAACCAAATGCTTCTACATCCCACTCATACAAATTTCATCTCATTGTACTGGGGTGAACTGAACCAGGCAGGTATTTGACTGAGACTTGCTGGCATTTGGAGGGCAAATTATTTCTAGTTTCTATGTGAATTGAACGTCACCGGGGACACACTACACATCTAGTGAAGCTTTCATCCTCATGCTTTTGTTTGTTTTCAACAAGCCTTCAATCAAGCCATGGGTGATAAGGCACAACTGTACACTGTACAAGACCACTACTGGACCACAATAGAGGATCACCCCCATGAAGATGGATTGTACCTGAACCTCTAATCTCTAATTTACATATAAAGCACCTATAAAATATTTCCTCAGTCCATTAAATATGCAAAATATATGATGTACAGCAGGATTCTGTACCATTGCTCCTTTAGGCAATAAGCACAGGAGATTAAATGCGAAATGCAGCATAAGCGGGCAGTTAATAGTGAATTTATGGCCGACAAGCTGACTGGGGTTTCACAGCTGAGCTGCTGTGTGTTTCCAGTGGCTTGATGCAGAAAATTACCACTCCAGAGTCTTGTCGCTGGGTTAGTTTGGCCTCATTACCAGCCGTGCTTCATTTTGCACCAGAGCCACAGACTCTGTACATGCAAGAGGCCTGCGCCTGCTGGCGGAAAGCAGGAACTGAGCAGTACCCAGACAGAGAGGCAGGGGACCTGCAATTTTCTATCAGTCTGCAATTACAGCCAGGGTATCCATTTCATATGAGCTCTTGATTTACAAGCTGAGGCTGGCAGCCGTAACTGCAGCAAGTCAGATATCTTTAGATACTACACAAAGTCACAACCCTGACACACGGCATACAGCTGACCTATCAAGGAACTAATTTTAACCACAAATTTCAATATTCCAGTCATTCAACGTGCCACGGGGTAAGGTTTACAAGCTTAAAATATTAAATCAGACGTAAATAATAATTTTAAAACTATCATCTCATTTTATGCCATCCATAATCCATTGCCTTGGTGGCAGGGTCTTAATGCACAGCACTACTAAATAAATAAATAAATAAATAAATTTAAAAAAAAAGGTGGTAAATTAATTTGCACCAATGCTACAGAAAAATCATTTCTTGAAGAATGTCACAGCCTTCCATTGTTCTTTCATTTCCATTTCAATAAATATGTCTGTGAAAATAGGTCCTTTTATAAATATTGTGACACATTTTTCCAAGAACACTAGGTTCAAGCAAAGAACCGCTAAGGTGACCTTTAATACTTATTAGAATATTTAGCAGGACATATATTCATTTTATATCTTCCCCTCTCTTTACATTTCCAGGGAAAGACAGCACAGGGCTAACAGAGTCTGAGTTGCCCCCAAACACTGACCCTGCAGGGATGGACGGCAGCTACCTCAGCGTAAAGGAACCAGGAGCGAAGGGTCCTCAGGAGAGATCAAGCTCTGAGCTGGCCTCCCCTCTGGACAAGGGCGAAGGAGAGAGCAACAAGGGCAAGAAGAGGCGCAACCGCACCACCTTCACAAGCTACCAGCTGGAAGAGCTAGAGAAAGTCTTCCAAAAGACGCACTATCCTGATGTTTATGCCCGAGAGCAGCTGGCACTGAGGACTGACCTTACAGAGGCACGAGTGCAGGTAACATGCCCATTACATTTCACCAGGAACTCAAATTATGGAAATATTGGGCTAAATTTTATTAATGAGCACACAAGAGAGTCGGAGGGTACTGGGGGGTCAAAAACTGTCAGAGTAGGTTTTGATATCAATCACATCACGTGTGTAGCAAGGGGACAAGGACAGAACGTCCATGCTTGGTGTCTCTTTTCACTGACAGCAGTCACCAGAACGTCTGAACTACACCAAACCTGGGCCTGGAAAACCAGAACCTCTGACCCTGCAACCCTCACCACCATATTTGCATATAATCCTTCCATGACTACTGCTGCATTCCAGCTCTGGCTGACAGACAGGGAGACCCCTCGCCCAACCCCACATGCACGCTTTACTAAGAACCCCAGGATTTACACTGTTTGTTTTTCATTAATGTACTGCTCAGGAAAGAATGTGTCCCTCCCTGCTCTCAGGGGTAGGTGAGAGAACCTGGCTCGAGGCTTTGGATGTGATGAGGTTTACTCATATTGTTAGAAGTCTCTGTTACTGTGCACATAAACAATTTCCTAAAAAAAATAAAATAAAAAAACAACGCCGAGACATTTTTAGAACATCGTTAAACAGTTGGGCTAGAAAAAGTACAGCGAAACTAGACTTACTCAAGGGTGTGTGTCAGAATCAAGTCAAATTGGAAGAACAGACACAAAAATTATAATTTTTTTTTTTTTAGGTGCAATCCTGTGTTATGCGACCAATGGGTGGCACTAGACCACGTCAAATTACAATAGTTGTGGGCCATTTAAATAAATTGTATTAATTTGGTCTAAAATAAATAAATGAATAAATAAATTGCAAACGAAAAGGAACTCAACAGGCAAGAGGAAAAGAAATATCTGGTTTTTGAGACCTCAGTAAAGGAGTAAAAAGTTTTTCTTCTTGTAAATATAATGTAAAATTCAATGATTCTTAGGTTAGTACAAATTCTACACTTAAGTGTAATAAAAATATATGATTTCTTTCAAATATTTCCCATCAGTTTGAAAGTCATCATTAAAGCCTCATATCTATCTGAATGGCTGAATCCAATCAGAAAACTTCGTTACAAATCAAATTTGTTACAATTGCAAAATTAGTCTTAAATATAAACGTTCAAGAAGAGCACATAAATGAACTTCTCCAGACACACAGTTGATACTAGATGCCTGGGTGCCAGATACAGCTGAAAGGTCAAAGGTTAAAAGTGGGGTTTTTTTTTTTTTTTTTTTTTTTTTAAAAAACCCAGCTCAGTCAAGCAACCAGTTTCATACGACAGCATTATTTGAAATGAAATTCATGGAAAGAAAAGCGTATCAGGCAGATTTGGCCAAAGCACTTGGCTGGTCCCATAATTATCGCTTTAGTATTGCTTAGTCCTGCAGTTAAAGAACACAAAATAAACACAACAGCACCTAAATCAGTGAGACTGAAAGTCAATATATTAATAAATAAACGACTGAATGAATAAATTAATGAATCGATGAACAAACAAGCGTAATAAAGTATTTGGCCAAACCACAGACTGAAGAAATACACCTTTCTTTGGGGGAAAACATATTTTCTCATCAAGCCTTATTTTGATTCTGGTCCTTGCAGAACGAAACAGTATTTTGAAAGTAAAAAAAAAAAAAAAAGGTGAATTTGAGTGACAGCAGAGGCAGACTATCAATCCTCAAAGCTGCTCCTGACTTCAAAGCTGCTCTTTCCCCTTTTTGCTGGGCTGAGTTTAGTGTTTCTGTTCTCTCTCCTCCAGTGCTGGAACATAAATAAAGCTCCATAATAAGCCTCTAAGCTGCTTTAGCTGTCAACGTCTTTACCAATTACTGTGTCACTACCACGCGTGCTCAACATACAAAGATACTTTTTTTTGCCTTGCAACAAGTCACTTTCCAAGCAGATGTTCAGGAAAAAACACACACACACACACGAAAAAACAAATAAACAAAAGCGTACACGTTGGCAGAGTCCGGCATGCACACAGCAGCAAGGTTCTTGGAGAGAGGGCCGGCTGGGAGAGGGACATATTTGAGTGAACTATGCTCTCAAGCAGTCCTGCCTCAAAGCTTTGGCCTCTCATTCTCCCAGTCTCTCTCGATTCAAAGACGGGCCTTTGGTGAGAGCAGAAACTCTACACGCCTCTGCGTTGGCTCATGTGTTTGAGAGAAGAAAGAGGAGAGGAGCGGTGCGAGGGAATCCGTCCGCCCCTCTTGTCTGCACGCCTCTCCGGGGTTGGAGGAGCAGCGTTGGAAAGCCAGGGGCTTAGGCGTCAGGAAATTAAACATAAAATGAAAACAAGCTCCAGTTTGAACCCTCTCCCATCTCGCTTTTCAATTTCCCAACTTCCCTGCTCAGATTTACAGAGGGGAAGAGCGTCAAAGTAAAAGATAAAAAACTTGAGTGAAGGACAGGAAGAAAATGGGGACTTTTTTTCTTTGCAATGCTGCACAATCCATTACATACATGTACATACATACATACATCTATACAAACCTGTGAATGATAGGGAAGTGAGGTTAAAGAGGAATGTCGCTGAGCTTGTATTCGTATCTGTATAAATCCAATGTTAAAATGCAAATAAACTGATTAAATGTGATGAAAAATGGTGCGTTGTAGAGAAACGTACTGACACTGATTTCTATTAAGTTGTGGTGAAAGAAACCAGGTGCGACAAAGTCAAGAGTGAAAATTAATTTGTCGTTTTATTTACTGTCCAAAAGAAAGGGTCCATCTAAAAGTATTATATGTAATGTTTATTATGGCGAGTCATTTTCGCCTGGGTGCAAAAATTGCAAGAATATACTTTAAAATGTATTTCACTTCAAAAAATACTTTAAGTAAGACACGTTTTACTAATATGTATCAGGCAACAGGAAATGTTAATTCTAATGCAACTGGAATGTAACGAAATATTTAAAAAAAATACAAAAAAAACAAATTCCTGCAGCAACTTTTTCTTTCTCCCCAACTATTAAGCTCTATAAACATATGAGGCAAAGTGAAGGGACTCTGATGTCCACCACAACAAAGTGTAATCAGAGGCAAAGTGCTCTCAGGTTACAGAGTGCAGATAGCGTGGATGACGTCCCACTCTTTGGCAGAAGGGCAGAATGCCAGGCCTAAACCCATCTGAGACTCTGCCTCTATTTAGATCATTTTCACAGCCTTTGATGGAAATTTAAACATAATAATGCTCTCATAAACAACGCTTTCAGGATCAGTTGTCAGAGGTAATTACTGCACGCTTTTGTCATGAGAAAATTGCTTCTACCCCAGTATGAGCGCAGGGTGGGGAGGGGGGGGTCGCATGTGATGGAGGATCTGCTAACATTTTGTTTTGATAGCTCATGTGAAGATCTTCTCCCCACATTGAGACCACACTCTCTTCTCGCTGATTGTCTACCCAGGGAATTAGATAAATGACTATTGCTTAATTTGAATTTTAATTATCTGTGAGTACCTACATTGGGGGGGGCACAAAACTGGTGGTTCTACGAAAATTCTACGAAGTTTGATGCTCTTAGGTTAAACCCTGCAAAACCAAAAACCACCGTCATTCTGGAAAATATTTCAATTTCTGTGAGGAAATACATACAAATAATCCTAAAAGCACATTTATGATTAGATAAACGGAACATAGTTCACTATGAAAACTACCACCAAGAGCCACCAAGTGACTGTACATGAGAAACTCCACAGTGGAGGACGCAAGCGCCAGACGTCTTCCACTACCTAATATTTGTTACGAATATTTGTGGGTTGAAATCATTTGGACAGGGATTTACCCCCCCCCCCCCTTTGAAAAAAAGTCAACAGCATTCTTCTAATCCATCAAGGCAGACATAGTGGAGGAGTGACACAGTTCTCAGAGGCCTCTGGCCCCGGTGGGTTCCTGCACTCCCCTCCCCACCTCCTGCTGCTCCTGCTGATGACTCCGATAGGAAAGAAACTCAGAGGAGGCCATCACAGTCTGTCAACTCCCACAACATCAAACAACTGCCAGGTCTCAGTCAACATTTTTCCGTAAGAGATGCTGAAAAATAATATAGTGCTCTGTACCAGGGGCTTCGTGTGTCCAGAGCGACCAGGCCATGCCTCCAGGCACCAGTGAGGCCAAACTGAAGCGGTCACTGTCCAAGTCCTCTTGATGGTCAGGGCGTTGAAAGTATTTACACAAGATAATGTTTTATCCAAGTGTCACAATAATTCATCATTAGTAAAACGTTTTGGAATTTATTACTCAAAAATAAACAAAGAAATGTTCTCCTGAAACCGGAGACACTGCTGAGCTCGAATGTCTGTTGATCATTTGATAACTCTGTTACCTGCAGGTATGGTTCCAAAACCGCAGAGCCAAGTGGAGGAAGCGAGAACGTTTTGGCCAGATGCAGCAGGTCCGAACACACTTCTCTACAGCTTATGAACTTCCACTCCTCACTCGACCTGAGAACTACGCTCAGGTACAGTGACCGCTTTTATCTGAAGGGCATTTGAACTAGATAAGCTAAAGATACTTTGTGGCTATCAAATAAAAAGATCAAAACATGGATTTGTGAAACATTATCACAACATCTGAAAAAAGGCAAGCAGCTTCATGCACTGACAACACTATGCAGGACTAAAGGAGGCCACCTTTATGCCCCTTCCCCACCTTGTTCTCTGCTGGAGGCTCCCCCTGCCCCTGGAGTCGGGTCAGCCTCGGGGCTGCGGCCGAGCGAGACACACCCTCGCAGGAGACCGAGAGAATCCCCTGGATTTATTATGAATCTGTAGGAGGGTGGGAGGGCAGAGGCGGCTCTTCAGGGAGCAGGCCTGCAGCTGTGGAATGCAGCCCCGCACACATCTGGGGCATCTCCCTGAGAGGGCTTTCATCTCCCTCCGCAGCCCTCCCTCAGATCCCCCTGCCCCAGTACACGCCACTGCCCTTTCAATTCACTCTGCTCTCCCCTCTCAGCAGAACAGGGCTGCTCTGTGGAGGCACGCTAGGTGTTGAAGGAGAGCACAGACAGGCATTCCTCCTCAGCTCCCACTCAGCGCAAAACCAGACGAGTGCCTCCAAGTGCCCGATAAATCTCAGAGTCTAGTGCCACTGGGGACTCAGCAACAGAGCTGATTCAATATTTCAGGAAGAGAACACATTAAGAGAGCATAAGCTTACTGTCACTGCTTTTCATTTGGAAACAAAAGGGAAATAACTCAAGCAACACAGCACAACAATGCATTACTTAATACTCAGAAGAATACAGAATGCAGTTTAAGTGAAGCGTTATTTGAATCAGCTGCTTTTGAGTACACTAAGGTTTTCTCCACTGTGTTGCAGATCCAGAACCCGTCATGGATAGGCAGCAGCAGTGCAGCTTCACCCGTGCCAGGCTGCGTCGTGCCCTGTGACTCGGTCGCTTCCTGCATGACCCCTCATCCCCACGCCGCAAGCGGAGTGTCCGACTTCCTGGGAGTGCCCAGTCCTGGAGGTCATATGGGACAGAGCCACATGGGCAGTCTGTTTGGAAGTCCAGGCATGAGCACCGGCATTAACGGATATGATCTGAACATGGACCCTGACAGAAAGTCATCCAGCATCGCCACTCTGCGAATGAAAGCCAAAGAACACAGTGCAGCCATCTCCTGGGCTACATGATTCCACAACAGGCGCAGCAAATTATCTCTGAGCTTCCCTTAACAACCCAGCAATAGAAACGAGGCAGTGTGAGGAGAGCAAGAACTAGAGCATGTGTGTGAACATCCGTAAGCCACTAAACGCCATGTGCGGAGAGAGTGGGCCGACTGGAGAAAAGAAAATTGACACACACACAACCCTGTGAACTCCTCCTCTTAAGGAAAATCAGAGAAACGGGGGGGTGGGGGGGGAATCAGAGATGATTGCTCTTAGAAACGAGCTTTAATCACAAGTGGTAATTCAAAGGATGTGGGCTGTTCTACAAGAGACAGCAAAAGAGATGGTGAAAAGTAGGTCAAAAGTACGCCTCTGAACAAATTCTAAAAAACAAACCAAAAAAATCCTAAGCCTGCACTTATCATCTGAATATGTATGTCCTATCTGCAAAGAACAGTGCCGTTGTACAGAAATAGGCCTGATCCTGTTCACATTTGCAGTATTTTACAGACAGGCTGAATCTTGTTCTGTCACAGAATCACTTCCCACGTCTAGCCCGAGGACTATCGGTAACGTAATATTTCTTTGCATAACTGAAACGTTTAAGAAATGAGTGCTATGAAATCAGCCAGCCACAAAACTAGCTTCATTTTAAATTTAGACAAAAAGGAAGAACAGCTTTAAAACATCTGGCTCTACATGAGAGTCTAATGCACTCCAAGTTGCACTTCGGAATTCTAATTTGACACCTAATGCCTGCCAGTTCGTTAATAGTGAAGTGCCACAGATAGACAGAGTTTAGCAAGAGTGTGTATGATCTGGGAGAGTGGCGCAGCAGGCTTGCTGAGTCTGAGGCCACAGGGCCTGAGAGCACCAGACAAGGAGGACAAGGTGTTGATTTAAAGCGCCCATGCCACTGGCATTGCTACAAGTAATTCACCCGACCTGGTGCAGTGTGGCCTCAAAGGAAGAGCTACATTTACGCTGGATTACACGAAGAGTCCCAGAATCCTACAGAGCCTTCCAGCCAGGAATAACAAGAGCATCAGCCTAAAGGCAGTAGATTAGAGTTCCTCTAAGACAAACAGTACTGTACAAAAGAGCCCCCCACTCCCCCATTAGCGCTGAGCAGTTCTACGCACCTCAGTTTCTGCCTCAAGCATCTCCACAAAAAAAAAAATGAAACAAGGCACTCAGTAAAATACTGCTTCAAGTAAACAGAATTTCTCCCTCTGCACAGATCAAGCAGTCGGTTCTTTACAAAGTGAGTGAAAAGCATTTTCCACTCGAGGAGCTCTTATAATGATCCCAGGCAAAATGGTTTTGAAAGGCAGACCAAGGCCATACATTAGTGAGTTGATGGATTTGTGGAAATACATTAGTCCCCTTATACAGCTCAATCCCAGTTTATTTTCTCTCCTGGAGAGAACAGTCTCAAGATATTTGGCCTGAAATGATGGCAAGCTCTTCAGTACATCTCTCTGATAGCTCAGAAGGGGCTGCTCTCGTACCTTTAGCCAAAACCCATGTTAAACATCACACATTGGAGCGGGAAGGCTCCTCAAAGGTAATAAATTAAGAGTTTGATACATTTCTTACAGCCTCTCTGGGCTTTCTGTTTGTCAGATGATAGTGGAGAGAGGTGCCGAGAATCAACACAAGGTCAAATAAATAAACATATATTCAAATAAATTCTAAAAATCCGGACAGTACGCATTTGCTTGCCATGCATGCTTTCTGTGAAATGACTGTACTTCCAGAGGCCAACTAACTAAACAAGGCATTTTGCTGATTTAGCTAAGAGGCTCTGTGGACCACAGGCTTGAATATATGATAGTGGGGAAGTCTGAAAATGATATGTGGAGTGCTGGTGCAGTCTAACGTTTGAGCCCTGCTTCATTAATTATTTGGCAGCAGTATTCCTGCGAGAGAAATGTCCAACATGCCACGCCGGGAACTGCACACCCTCTCTTACTTGAAGCTATTTGTCCTCCTCACTGACTTAGCATAGCAGAGAACAAGGTTCAGGCAACAAGGGTCCAAAGACCATAATTTCTTTCATCATGATTTGCTAAAGTGACCGAAATAACATCAAGATTTGGTTTATGGGCTTTCTGGGGTTTTTTTCCGGTGTCCGATATAGATAAGGAGAAAACAAAGCTGTTTTAAATTTGGAAGAGAATCCGATACGCCTACACCTTTGGACAGGCCATTTCTAATTTCTAAATCAGAACCATACTCCCTCCATTCTAGCGGACTGCCTCTGAGGTTCCCTGCTCTGAACAACAAAAACCGGAGCGACTCTGCGGTTTGGAGGCATTGACTACTATTCTACGGTAATACATGTAACTCATCGATCACGATTTACACCCTGCACTCGAGCTGATAGGAAAAGATCAAAGAATCGAGATTTCTTTGTCTTTGAAGTGATCTCGTCTTTAGAACAGTGGCAGACAACAGCAAAAATAAAAAAAGCGACGCCTTTTTGAAATGAAAGTCTATTTTACAAGGAGATAGGCACTGACCCTAGTTGAGGATGTCAAAATCATGTTGCCAGCAGAATATCTTGTCCTTTGGGAGAATAAACTGTGTTAGTGACATGCACTCTGATGATTTGCATTGTCAGTAACTCTATACACCGCTAAATCAGTTCGGGTCCACGCTGGATCCTATTCATGTTTGCATTAGAGTTACAAGCTTATGGATGTGCTGACAACTAGCAGTCCTTTCTGAAGTGTTCCTCTGCAACGTGGAAACACAGGTTACACTGCTTTTGCCCCTGCCGTTAGGGGGTTACTTGGAGGGTAAAGCAACTATTGCGTTCCGGTGTTCTGAGAAAGGACAGTCCACACAGCTGTGCGCGGAGTAAATGCAAAACAAACATGCTTTGCACATGCTTCCCCTCAGCTGTCATGGCTCCTCTTTCAAAGTCCCACACTGCACCGGGCCTGGCTCACTCCCATGGCTAAATAATCGACTCTCAGCGGCGATGAGTCCACACACAGCCATACTTTCGGGCAGTCTTTTTAATTAACACCGGGACATCTGTGGATACGGATTCTGTAACAGAACATAGCTGTCTGTGCTCAGTGTTAGCCTATCGTTTGACTGGCAGGGGAAGGGGGGTGGGGTGTGGGGGGTTAGGTGGCTATCAGAGCTCAGCCACAGAAGCTCAGGTCAACACATATGTGGCTGTGTTCTTTATTGAGGGTAGTCTTCTGAAACATCCTCAAGCCTGTTTTACAAACTAAGAAGTTACGGTGAAGTCTACATTTCAGGAAATTACAAAAAAAAAGCAAATGGTTTCTTTAGACATTTAAGAGGCTCTATGAAACACGATTATAGAGACTGTATGCATAAAGACAAATTACAAATGGACGCATTGATTGTCAGACAAAAGCCTGCAGATGTCCCCAAAAAATAAAGAAAAAGAAGAAAAAAAAACAGAAAGAGTGATGCCATTTGATGCCCATCTCTGTGCCGTCCCTTGTCACTTCTAATACTACTGAAGCAGGCATATCCAAGTACTAGAATAATATAATGCTTTTTTGTGTGAGCGCATGTACAATTTTCTTTGTGCAGTAATTAATTTTTGCTGTTTAGAAACACCCTTGAAAAATGTAACTAATATGTTGTAAAGTATCCTTGCGAGGAATTTAATATTATTTTGTGTGTGTGTGTGAAGGTTCTTGCTGGTGTTACTTTTCTGGTGGGTTTTTTGGTATGCAAATGAACAGAAAGTTGTTTTTTTTTTTTGGTTCATTTTTCAAAGCTTCAAGCTAAATGTATGGCATTTTAAATAATTATTTACTTTCAAGCTTGTTAATGTTCTATATATATTGTGTGATTTACAACAGTAAGTTATTGCACTTACATTTCGCAAACTTTGATTTGCTAGCAGAGCAAATTTTTTTTTTGTTATAACTGATCTGGGTACAGTATCACTATAAAGCAGTTCATGTTAAAACGGCAACATTGGATTTTTAATTTTTTTTTTCTCCATATGATCTTTTCCCATTGTTCTGGATCACCACCAGATCAGGCTAAAGTATTCATGCGGACACTGAAGCCTCATCTTGTGCAACAATTATTTTGCATGAGTCAAACCATACCGGGATTCTGAGGCTCTCTACGGTTTTGTGCAAGTCATTTCGCCCCAGGACAATTCCCACTAAAAACAGACAGGCTATTTTAAGATTCTGGTTTGTGAAACGGCATCCATTCTCAACACTCATCCTCCATACATCTTCCATTCATAACTTGGGTTGCAGGGCTTCCGACGGAGAGAAAGAGTCTGTGTGGTTCTTCCAGCAATGGGAAAAGAATAGACATTTCAAATCTGACCATTTTCGGGGACGTTTTGTTCATATAAATGTTTTATTTGAGACTTTGCGTGTGTTTGTTTTCCTCTAGATACTGATCAATAAAAAAAATGAGTTTAATATACCGATTGCTTGCTTTGTTTTGGTTTACCGTATATTCTGTGGTCTTCCTACAGATGGTATAAATAGAATATAGCTGACTGTTTCAATCATGTTAATTGTAGAGCACAAAAATACTATCCCGTTGAACTGCTCACTATGTACAGCATGGAGTTATTAGACAATATTAATAGCAGGTGAAGACCAAACGCACAGCCCATCCACTCCCAAAGCATGGAGAAGGCTTGGACACTAATGCTCGTCTTAAATACGAGCACAGTGTGGTCTCGCACTCAAACACAGACACACACACACAGATGCACAATTTTCACAAAGTAGACAAATTTAGAGTGCAGCAATTGCACTTACTCCCACGAGGGCTTCCCTCAGGCTAAATAACAGACACTTCATAAAAAAGGGAGCTGCAGACAATCTGGCTCTCACTATGTAATTGGTCATTCGCTGACATTTCCAATACTCTACATGTTGCTGAAACCTCCTTACCAGATTTTCTCTTACTCTGCGAGGGAAGAGTCAAGAACAGAAATACAAGTTCACTCCCCATAGAGATGAAATGCATTTATCTCAGACACTCAGGCTCCTGCCTTTAAATCACTCACAGAGCTCCGACATCTGCTCCTTCCCTAGACAACAGAAATGACCATGTAAAAAATAGCTCAGCTTAGATTAGAGACACAATTTCAATGCATCATTAATGACAAAAGGTTTTTAAAAATCCTATTTATTACATGAAACAAAGCTTAAGATAACAAAAAAAAAAACACATACACAACAGTGCACATCTATTTACCAGAAATGATATGGAATCCTTGGTTAGAATTTACACTAGAGCTCAGTTAAGAGTTGTTCTTCCAGATACCAACCAGATAAAATTGAGCTCCTACTTGAAATAGAAGCACCTTCTGAAAATCTCCATGCAGCATATCTTTCCGATATTCAGTCGTGTCTTGAATGATAGCACAAAATGTGAATGCTAAGGGGTAAATGTACAAAACGTTAAAAGTGAAATGTTGCTACTGCTTCACGATTGTAGTGTTTACTGCAGATATCCCATGTCCCACATCCCACATCAATATTTCCTGTGTTGCTTAACTGAAATACATATTATTTAAAAAAAAAAAAAAGGTTTCACTGTTAGATAAATTACATAGATATATTACCATTACTGTTTCTGAACACATAAATACCGGCAGCAGCATTCCTGATAACAAGGATATAATTCATCTGCCTCTGCCTCATCAGTTTCTCACACTAAAACAGCACCTGCAAAGAATAAAAAGGCTCCAAATATCATGATTTTCCGGTTCCTGTTCGGTCTTCGCTGTGCTAGCCTTGACAGAAGCACCTTTACAGACTTTCATGAATCTGCTGGACAAGTCAATCAGCTCTGGTTCATCCACTCTACTAAAGAAACAGAGAAGTAAAACATCTACACCTCTCACAACAATCACTTATTGCATGATGCATATCACACAAGTCAAATTTCATTACATTTGTAATAGAATCACTAATACGGCAAGGCAGCAGGGGCCTGGTGTTTTGTTTCAGAATATTGTGGTGGTTGTTCTCACATGTATGAATGCAGTACAGTGTAGTAAATAGTTACTTGCTTTCCTTTGCAACCTAAGAAAAGGTCCCCACTTCATCCTCACCAAGGCCCGTGGCACTGACACCTTTTAAACAAACTTTGATTTTCAGTGCCGTCTGCATCCATCAAAGAAGTCCTTTCTGGTAGCAGTTAAGCTAGCAGCTCCCTACAGCTTCCTGGAGGTCCATCTTCAAGAAAAAACGTGGATAAAACAGCAGATTTCCCTTCGTCACAGAATACCTTCACTCTCAAAGAGTCTTTACATTAGGGAAAAGGAGGAAAAAAGGAGGTCAGCAAGTGCTAGAGCTCTGCAACCTGCCTTACAAGACAAAGGCGTAGAAAACCGAGGCAGGGTCCTGTCATAGACTGCCAATGTTGGGGAAACTCTTGAGTTTCTCAGGGAAATCATCCTTATACAGCACTGGGTCTGCACGGTGCTCCACAACCTTCAGGGGCATAGTGCCAAACACTGACGCAAATTTGTTTATACATTCAGACCTAAGGAGAAAGAAAGATAATCTTCATTAATCACAAAGCAATGGAATATTTACCCTTAAAAAGTATTTTTTCTATGTTTACTTATTTAAACAAAAGCTCAAAACAACAGACCAACTGGTGCTTTAGAGTCAATGACGAAAAAAAGCACAGTGCTATTCATTAACTTACTGAAGCCGCCTTTTAAGTAGATCATTAGTAATTAGTGAAATATGGATCAAGGGTGGAACACACGAGCACAGAAGTGCAGGCTACTGGGGGTCAGAAATACAGAATTCTTGGCATTCTCCGAGTGGTGCCGAACCCAACTTTTATGGCAGGAAACGTATTCAGAGTGAGAAGCACGACCAGAGAGACCTCATCAATCTCCCCTAAGACTCCACTCAAAGAGCTGCATGGCCTGTGAAGCCATGCTCTATTACTTACACTCCTTACTCACTTCCAAGGTCAAACGCTTGCTCAAAAGGCCAGCCGTGAGCTGAGCAGGCTCTCGCTAAAAGTAACATCTCTGAAGCACCAGGAGCATTAATGGGCTCAAAAGTTTCTATGAGGAACAAAACCCTAAAACCTCGTTTGTGTAATTTTTGCCAAATGATAAAGTGTTGTGATATCAGAGCAATACAAGGTTTCGAAAGTCTATGTAGTGTTACACATTTGAGTCTACTTTGGTGTTGTAGAAGAGAACAGACAAATGAAAGGAGCTATTTTCTGTGCTCTGGCAAAGCATGAATCTCTCAGTGCTGTTCAGACTAGAGCTTGGCACGCAAGTATAGCCTGTCTTGGATGGAGAACTTCTTCACTCTCTAGCTGCTGGAGGCACATCTCTCCTGTGAAGGGCCACAATGAGGCGATTGTTGGTGAAATACACAATGTGTTTCAGATGTAGGCGTAAGCCATGCCAAGGCCAGGGAGCTGCCAGAGCATGCTTTGTCCTACACGGAGAGAGACCAACTCATACTGTACCTCTCCACCATGTGCGTCTGGTCTAAGGACAGCCCATCTATTGCTGTGCACTCTGGGCACTTGAACTTCTTACGAGGAGTCACCTAGATGGAAGGAAGACAGACATTTTCCCTTGTGTTTGGGTCAAATAGTCATTTACATGAATGGGACTCTAAACTAGGGCTGCACAATATATCGCAAATTTACCGTCATCGCGATATCAACATGCGCAATATCCATATCGCCAAAGACT
>JBBPDE010000038.1:5914330-5927868 GCA_037974605.1 Nannopetersius ansorgii | reverse complement strand
TTTTTCAACAATGTTCAATGGTTCAAATGTTTTATGGGAGGCATTAAATGCTCTGTTTAAGTAAATTCTTAAAAAAAGAAACATGTTGGAGTGAAATATTGCATTTCAGTTTTTTTCTGCATAGACTAGTCAGCGTCTGGAGTCTTTATCACCAGCGAATCCAAAGCAGAAAAACATTAACACTATAAAGGCTAAGTTTTTATTGTGAGTTCTTAATTAGATGTTTGTCATGATGACCTAAAAAAATCTCCACTATTAACTTGATAACTATTTCTAATGACAGCATAGCAGCTGTGTGTGTGTGTGTGTGTTGGGGGAAAGGTTGAGTGGGCAGAGATGGCCTGATGACAGGCTATTTAACTTACAAGTAATGAGTGTGTGCTCTCCTGACCAGGATAAACTGTCCTATATGCCACACTCTTTAGAGCCTCTTCATTAAATTACTTACTCAAACATTTATTAAATGCCATTCAGCTCCTTGCAAGTAAGAAATGGGACCACTACAATTGTGTGACATGGGCATGATGAAGTAAGGGGATGGAAAAGTGATGATCTGCCTGACTCTCCACCATGCAAAGGCGCTGGTGGACTTAGAAAAACGTATCAGAAGGAGGCAGTCAGTGACTTCCAGATAACAGAGGTTAAGGCTGGGTCTTTGAGGGGCGTGCGGCACCTGGATAGAGTCACAGTCTGGAGACTGGGGGACAGGAGCGTAAGCTGATCAGAGACAAAGTACCAGCAAACACTATCAGAATTCCTGCATTCTTTAAGCAACCACCCGCCTCCACTGGGAGCAGTTACATTCAACTGACCAGCAAACACTTTTCAAAAACAACTGAATCAAATGAACAGACACAGAAAACACTTGAAAAATACTTGTTGAACTGAGTCCTGCATACCTTTATGGGAGCTTTTCCTGTAATGTTGGCCACAAGGAAATTCATGGCAATATCTTCACAGTTCATATGAGCATCCACCCAGTTCTTAATGTCTCCTGGCATCTTGTATGTGTACAGGTAATTGAAGTACTGAAAAAAAAAAGAAAAAGTAAGTTACTATGAGAGCAGTTTACTTTCTGAAAGTTCCCAGGTAAAGGAGAATCTGTCTTCCATTCAGACATATCACCCATATCAGTTATGCTGTAGAGGACCACTGTTAAATAAATAAATAGAAAGACAGTGTGGCATTTTGATGAACTGATGAAAGGGCTACATAACAGAGAGGGTTTGTGTTATAATGAGATGACCCTCCACCTCTGAGTAATACTGACAAGGAATAGAAAAAAGAACAAGGAAAGTGAGAGCAAGACTGCCTTCATGGCCACATACAACGTCCATATAAGGTTTTAGTCAAAGAAAACCATAACTGACATTGGGCAGGTTGGACCACCTACCAGCATGCAAATTACTATACCTTATGGTAGAATGCTGCTCCAGTCAACACCATTGACACTTCATTAGTCCATTCTGACTCATACTTCCACTTTCCCATTTCATGGTCCCACAAGTGAAGTCGACCAGGGTATCCCACCAGCCGATCAGGGAATTCACGCCACACCTATTCACACAGAAATCAAGATAAGCACAGAGCAATTTGTAAAAATAAAACAGACACTCTTGCTATGCTTTTAGACGAACCTAATTTTCAAACAGCATCATTATTTGGCGACCACAAGGTGAATCAATGACTTTGCTAATCCCAAGCGTATCTGGCACACTAAGAGTTTATGATCGAAAAATCCTTGAGTGTCATTCCAATGTGACACAGGAGCTGGCCTAGTAAGCCAGACACCCCCGTCTCAAACTGCCTACTATTTCATACAATTATGCTCAATTCTCTCAATGGGGCATAAATGGCTGCAGGTGAGCTACAGACAGGCCTCTAGTTGTGGCCAGCATTATCCAAGCCTGTCATCAATCCCCACACATCAAAACCCTTGTCAGAAGTCTGAATCTACGACGGAATATAAAGGACCCAAAGGTGAAGAGGGATTTAAGGTTTCTGGATGGGTTTACATTATAGAAAGAGGTTCAAAAGCACTGCCTTAAATCTTACAGTATTTTCTGGGGTACACCGAGTAAAGATAAGACAGAAAAATGCTAAAAAACTTGCTTTCATAATTCACCAGTTTGTAGTAAAAAAAAAAACCCAAAAAAGATAAGAAAAAGAAACTTTCCAGCACATTTTAGCAAAGTAGTTTAGGTAAGACAAATGATTTGTTTTGTCCTGCATTACACCCCAGTGAAGCATGAGCGTATAGTTTCAGGCTTTATGCTTAAAAATTTCTTGTACAAAATCCAATATCGCTACAATTTTGCTGCATTTTGTGAAATTACAGCAAGCAAACATGACTAGTTATCTAAACCTGCTCTAAAGTGGAATCAGTTTCCAAAAGCATTAGATGAAGGTGAACACCTTCTCAATGGTCTGAGCTGCCTTTCACATTAGTCGACTCTCTTACCTCATATCCAAACTGCAGCTCATCAGAGGTCAACATTATTATGTCGTCATCTATGGCCAACACAGCTTCTGTCTCAATCTCATCGAAGGGAAAGAAGCGATTGCTGAGTTTGTTTTCCTTGGTGCGGACCACTTTGAGTGGCACAGCAATCTTGGGCCAAAGAGACTCTGTACATGAGACAAAGACGAGAAGAAAGAACATTCATTTTATAAAATGAGATCAGTTTGACTTTAATTGACTAAATTTCTTTTAGAGCTGAACAAATGCTATACAAGATGCTAGAGGTGTCTACTGAAGAGTATATATGGGTTCAGTCTAAACACACAACTGCCTAGAAGAATGTGCGAATCTGACTACACTGACATTCCTCATAGGGCAAGAAAGACAGCATGCTGTACTTTCAGTTGGATAACAGCTTGGGAGTAGTCCACAGCACAGAAAAGACAGATGGCACATACTGTGTCACCTAATAAAGATACAGAGATGGACGAGCTCCACTAAGGCAGAAATCCTGAGAGGCTATGGGGGAGTTTGTAATTAAACTCTGTGAGCATACTTCTCTTGTCCTTTATTTACTGAGCCAACTTAGCAATCAGAGGCAAATGACCCAAGTATTCGAACAGGTCAAACTCTGTAGGTGCGCAAGATTTCGTGACATCCTGAGGATGACAAACTAAAGGTTTAAGAACAAGAAATAAATACTTTACTAGTTTTCTAACAATGAAACTTCACTGCAAAAACTCCTGATCTAACCAAGACTTGCAATCTTATTTACAGCCTAAAAGTCTTTTTGATCTTGTTTTGAGAATAATATACTATATAAGAGCAGATTTTTTTGCTCTTACATGGTATATAAAGATTGTTTTAAGCTATTATTCCTATTTAAAGAAATCTTTAGACTAGAAACAAGTGAAATTATCTGTCGGTGCAGTAAGATATTTACACTTGGTAAGATTTCTTGAAATATGGAAAAAAAAATAGCTTAAACAATCGTAATAAGTAGGGATGCACCGATTGTAGTTTTCTTGGCCAATTCTGATTACCGATTTTTTTTGTAAGTGTGATCGGCCGATACCGATTTTTCCGATACCGATTTTTTCCCCCAGATAACAGAAAATTAGAGCTGCTGCATGTAGTCGACGACAACGACCCAAAAAAATGGGTTTCAACTTTTTTAATGTAGCGTGGGAGTTACTTTCCCTGTTTACTTTTATAATAGTGGCATATGATAGTGGCAGCTCTACAGAAAGATTTTCTTTCCTAACAAATTTTCTTTACAAATTTAAATAAATAAAATGTAATACATAATCAAATAAATAAACCCCCCAAAAAAGATCGGTTTACGTGCGAGTGATCGGCCGGTCACCGAACAGGCCAAAAATGGTCCGTTGCCGATCACTGGCCGATCAATCGGTGCATCCCTAATAATAACCTTACAAAATCTGCTCTTATATAGTATATTATTCTCAAAACAAGATCAAGAAGACTTTTAGGCTAGAAATAAGATTGCAAGTCTTGGATAGATCAGGAGTTTTTGCAGTGTTCCAGTAACTCTAGGTGAAGTCTCAGTAATAAAAGGTGTGATCCTCTCAGCAGGGAACCCGCTGTAGCTCTCACAATAGTTAACACAGAAAGGACAAAGGCAAGCACTGTTGACTAAAATACTGTAATTAACCATTAAAAAAAAGACAAGAAAGACCAGCATACAGTACACATTTAAATTATTCACACATCATTACTGTCTATTCATAGGACTATTAAATCAGCAAGAATCCTGTCTCCTGAAAACTGCTATGACACCAAAAAGGCTCTTAATGCCTATAATCACCTTCAAAAACTGCAATCATATTAAGCAACTGCCAAAAAAGAAACATTAAGTCAAAAGGTAGTTTCAGCTAATAACGTCCCTAGTGAAAACCAAAGGAAAGACTCTACACCACTCAAGGTGTATTAAACTGAGAAACACACAAGAAACATAGAAATAAATCCATTATACAAGTAATGATTGCCAGCTTTAGACAGTTTAAACTGCTCAAAGTAAACAAACACAATCAGTGATGGCAACGAGGAGGAAATCCATCCTCATCTCAGCCTGAGCCTCACGTTGACCTGCGAACAGCCCTTATTAGTTCTAATGGGTCACAAAGCTCTAGCCTGGCTCCACTGACGCCTCTAATCAAAGGGAACGGTGGCCCATTAGGCCACTTCAAAGTGGTCCGCTGTATAATTACATTACTAAAATCTATGCAGAGGATATATTTAATTTCTTGTTCCTTTTTTCATACGCCAAGCTGACATTGCAAGGGCTCTGTAAACAGGCACATACCTAATCACCTTGTTAAGCAGTATCATTAGAGAGAGAGCTTTAATAAATAACTACTAATATCAGCTTACTTTGACACATCTCTAATAGGCCATAAATATGTCCCAGCTGTAAGAAAGAGAGACTGTTAGGGGAGTAATCCTTTTGGCTTGACAATAAAATTAAGAGTGGCTGTCTGGTGAAAATGGGCTGTATATCAAAATGAAGTCAAACATATTAAATCTGTCACCTCTTGGGAATATTATGACATCCGTAGCTTAGATAAACACAGCAAAAGCACAAGACAACAAGACCAAAACGCACGAATCATCCCTACAACATGCAATATTTGCTTTCAAAGCAAGACGTTGTCTGGCTGTTAGATCTAAGCATGGCTAGATTTCTTAAGACTTTTGGGAGAACAAAATCTTATTTTTAATTCTTTCACTAAAGCTAGAGGTGGAGCCAGTCAGCGTTATACAGTGGGAATGTAGTTTTCACTCATTTTGATTCATTGTTAGGAACATACAGAGATGGGGACTCGAGTCTGAGACTCGGACTCGAGTCGCACTTAAGTCAAACAAAGACTTGTGACTTGACTTTAGACTTGTTCTCAATGACTTGAGACTTGACTCGGACTCGGTGCTGTGACTCATGAGTCAAAACTCGTAAGCAATATTCATTTCATGGAATTATTTATTTATATCCCGCACTCTTTTCAACGACCCGCAAACTGTTCACCTCGCCCCGGCGTCCCATTACTTTTGTCCAAGGTGCGCTAATAACGGTTTTCAAGGGTCATTGGAAAGGTGTTACAGAGCCCCATCTAAGTGTGGAGTTTCACATTTAGAGATATATTTTTATATTTAACACTTAGATTAAGATCATTTAAGGCAAATCCTCCATGTTGGTGAGGGCAGATCACAGCATGCAGCCCTGCCCCCTGCTAAGCAACAGCCAATTGGAATCACGGGGCGTGGCCAATTAGCATATCTTCTAAACAGTCACTCAAAGACTTGAGACATGGCTTGACATTGTTTATCAAAGACTTGAGACTTGACTTGGACTTGGTAAAAATGACTTGTGGACATCTCTGGGAACATAAGCATTAGTGGATGAGTGAAAGAGTTATTTGTGTTTGATTTAGAGGATAATTCAAACCTTCAGGTGGGCTCTTGTTCTGGTTATTCCATACAACCAGCAGCTTGGCCAGACTGGGGACTTTGGAGATCTCCGTGATGACCCTGAAGAGACTTTCCACACGATCGTAAGTCAAAACTACAGCAGTGAAGCCCGGTGACCGAGGAGGAATCAATGGGAGGAAAAGTGGGCTATTCACACTGGACCATTTCTTTGGGGAAAAAAGGAAAAAAAAAACACACACACACACAATGCATTTACATAATTAGTAAGAAAGAAGTCAAGCTGATGCAACCGTTTTACTATTCTTCCCTTTAGAATTAATGCAATTATTTTCCATGACTTTAGTCTACTTAATGGTTTAATACAATGTGATGTAATGAGAAGTGCAGGCCAGATGATGGCTTTAAATGGGAACGAGCATGATCTAATAAATTTAAAGATTACTTAGGAAACTACAAACTGGCAGGGCAGCGCGGTAGATTAAAACAGTAAAGAATGTCAAGCACACATAAACATAAAAAAGCGGTAACAAATAGCTGGAGGAGCGTGCCGTGACCTTTTAGTGTGCCAACCCATTTGCCTAAACCCTCTCCCTCCACTTGGGCAATATTCAAGCCCCATTAGTCCCAGTGAGCAGCAGTCTGCTCAGAGTGCAAGACGCCAAGAATTTCCTCTCTATAATCAGGAGAAACAGAGCACAGTGGACCAAAAGCTGCCCATAAAGCATCTCTGCCATGGAAAACTCCTCTCAAAACACACACAGATCAATCAAACTGTATCCATTTAATGCCTTGTGTACATAGGCACCGGGTTCTTCACTATATTCTCTCACTCAGAAGTTTCAGACGGGGGATGGATTGAGAGAGAATGCTCTGAGGGTTACTCCAGCCAGCCTAGGTGAAATCTGATGGCACTTTCGAGAGAAGGTCTGCATGGTGAACTGATTCTGTACGTGGGTCCATGTATTTGTATTGGCCGAATGAAATACTTCCTTGCTTTCAGCTCTTTGTCATTCCACAGCTTTACTCCATTATTTTCCTGTTAACTTTCATATATATCTGAATTTGATTAGAACAATGATGTTCTTCGTCAGCTAAAATGCAAACATCTGTCAGCCACCAACCCTTGACCAAGACATCTAAGACTCCAGCGTTTCACTCTTCTCCCCCTGAGGGAAGGGAAGAACACTGGAACTGGAAACACGGTACTAGAGATTGTTCTAAAGGCATCTTTCGAGTACAGACACGTTATGAGAACAACAGATCGCTTTACAATGTCTCCCCATCTGTTTGTTAAGCACTTCCGCCTTTAAGGCCTATTTTGCGATGGAATTTTATGATTGTACTCTAGTGAACTTGGTACAGCAGGGGTGCAGATGAACCCTGGCAGGGCCAGGGTGAAATGGGGGGGTGCTGGGATGTTGTCGGCGTCAGTGGTTGTCTCCTGCCAGTGTAGGGCTTGGCTCGTCTTCCTGGCCTGCTTTAAAACAGCCTGTAAACTCCCAAAGATGCACGGACTGAAGCAGAGATCAAGTGACGCTGTAAAGTAAATACTGAGAGTGCTTAGAAGCCCTCTGATGCGGTCATGGAGATTGCTGCTCTTTACTGGCCCAAAGAAGGAGGAAAAGCAGAGGTTGAACATGTAAAGCCCCTCAGCTATCTCACCCTCCACAAGAGACGTGCTCTCCATCCAAAGACCCAGACAACAATGTCAACAAGTCACCATAACCATGACTGACATAAATTATGCAAGACGCTAAATTTGGAAGAAAGAAGTGCCATAGAGACAGAGCTGGAGGCAGAACAAAAGGGGGAATATTAAAGAGATTTTTAATCGAACCAGGTCTTTCTAAGGAAAGAGTGTTTAAATGCTCATCATGACAGATGATATGACAGTTTTACACTTCGAAAGCCAGCATCATTTATAAAGCATTATCCTTACTAGAACAATCCAACGGCCCATGAGTGCAGATTTCTAGCCAGCAGGAAAAAAAATGAGTATGTGAGGCAAAGGTGTTTGAGAGAATACAGTAATCCCCAAGTTTTATGCGAATCAGGAGTCGTGGATTCAGTCACACACACATTTTTTACAAGAACCAAACTCATAGTTTTATGTGGAAATCCCCACAATAACACGGAAACTGCAAATGTCCTGGCCTTTTTTTTTGAGAACTGAACTGTATTATGTCATTCTAGTAATGTCATTCTAGTAAAATAGGCTGCATTCCAATGTAATTGTACAGACCACAAACTGCAAAATTATCAGCAATAGTGTGAACAGTGAAAAACAGACAGTGAAAATGTCAGTATTTATAGCGACGAGCAGAAACAGAACAATGAAGCCATGATCTTCACTGTCAATTTTCTGGAACTTATGTGTCAGAAAATTGACAGTAGAACTACTGAGTGTAGAAAACTGCATTCTGCATTCTTTCTAGTGAGTTTGTGAACTGTGAATGTGATGATCAAGGTTATTCTATTAAGTATTACTATTTACTTATCTTTTCAAATGTATCTACTGTTTTGGCAAGAACTATACTGCACAGTGTGTACAGTACGCTATGTGCTAATATTCCAACAGGCCATTTATTTAGCCATTATTCAGAAGCCAAGTTTAATGCAGACACTACTTTTTCCTAAGTGTCATTTAGGTATTTATGGAGGTCACTATAGAGGTATTTATGGAGGCTACAGTGCCTGGACCAAACTCTGTAGAGGAGCTGGTAAAAGTCAAAACACACTCCAGTAAAAACACTTCTTAGCAGGGTAGAGCTGAAACCTATTCCAGGGATTCAGGTTCAAGCACCAAACAAGCCACGTGCCGTCTGTTACTTGAGGTCCCCCATGAACACAGAGTACATCCTTTCGGGGAGGCATATTTAGTGCAGGGCCAAAAGTGCCTTGGGAGTGGAGAGCACTCTTCAAAGCATACTGAAGCATGAATATACCTAGAAGTTTGACGTCTCCGTAAGTCAAAGAGCACTGACTTCAAGAGATTTTTTTTCTTCTTCGTTTACCTAAAAGACAGCATTGTGTGCGCAACAGATACTGGAATTCAGCAGTAACTTAACTGTTTTTTCAATGTGGCTACATTTAAGAGTAAATTTAATTTATATGTTCTTATGAAGCTTTAAAATTACTTTTTAAATAAACTAGATGTATTTCCACAGGGAAATGCAAAGTGCGCTTTCATTGTTGCAACAAATACAGTGTTTCGAGTAATTTGCCAACTCTAACCAAGCAATTTATGCATAAGGCTAAACACTACAGCACTCGTGACCTGATTATTTTTAATTAAACCACAACAAACACTGACATTTTATATATAAATAGCTATAATGTCTTGAAGTCCAATAATAAGTCTGCTGTGTGTTTTGCTCTGTTTATTTCTTCACGTTTGGGTGTTTTTTTCTGCTTTTTGTCCATTTCTAGCCTCCTCACCTGACTTCACAAACTCTCTCTCCAACACACATTTTAATGGTGACTCAGGCGTTCTCTCTCCCTCTCTAATATTCCAACAGGCCATTTATTAAGCAGAGTTTAATACGTGCGTCTGTCTGTCGGTCATATATATATATATATATTTTTATATTTTTATAATGGCCAGAATTCAATATGGGCTCCAACAAGAAGCAGCGCCAAAAAGTGGGTGGAATAAAATAATAATAAAACTTAGGGCAATAGTGTGATTGCATCAGCAAACAAATAAAAAAGCATTAAGTTTCATTAGCAAAAATGTTTAAAGCCCCAACATTCAGGACGACACCAACATAAGCTATATTTCACTTGCGGACCAAAGCTGTGGGCTCCCTGAACCCTCCGTGTGGGCGGCTGCTGCAGGTGCTCACAAACAGAGGCTGTCTGCCACGGTCTGTCACCACAGACACAGCCGTCCAACATCAGTCAACTGTCCCAGCAAAAGCAAACTATATTACCGAATGGAAATTCCTTTGAAGTGTCTGACACTGACACACCAGCAGAGAGGAAATAATTAAAGTACCACTGTGACATAAGTGCTCAAGTGAATAAAGAAGAACACAGGGGTGTGGTACACGAAAATTCAGTCTGGGAATGAAAACTCTCTGGCCTAATTGGGCAGGCTCCAGTGTGGTTCAGCCTCTGCGATTTGTCAAAGCAAATAAGAAAAAACAAGCCTCAATTTTTCATTCCGACAGAAATGTGGATCAATACTAGTCCCAGTTAGAAAATAAGAATATACCACTTCTAAAGTTTGGTACATCAAACATTAACGGAAATGAAATCTCTCTTTAAAAAACTGCCTCTCAATGACAACTTGGTCATTATCATCTCCTATATGAAAGCATAGGGTTGGAAATAATTGTCCTTGAAGCCCTTGTTACTGGCTCTGCTTTGGTCAAGCAGTGAAAAGTCGAGGTACAGGCAGTTTGAGTGACGGTGAGGAATTGCAGGCTGTTTTATGTGGGCCGAGGGGGCTTGGCGAGTCCGGCGGCTGGGATCTTGCTAGTGTAGCTTTGGGATTAGGCAAAAATGTAACCCAGATGAAAGTGGGGATGCCTGCTCAATCGCAAGAGCTCTATACACAAAAGATTTACCCCCAAACTATCAGTGATGCTGAGGGCCAGTGACATCAGAGAGACTGTTCTAAAATAAGAGCTGCATTCCAATTGGTAGGAGAGACAAGAACTTCCAGAAAAGTTACACTGTGAAAAGACAACCAATAGAGCCATCAGAATAACTTTTTTTGTGGATTATTTTAAAGAGTGACAGCTAAAAAGACTTATAAAACATCAAAAATATTACTTGTATAGAGTGTAGCCGGTTCGCAATAAAAGGTGGGAACATTCAACAGGTTGTGAATCTTTCACCCTAGGTGGTTGTTATTATTGTGTGAAAATACTGATTTTCCGGACCACTACTCTTCAGCATTACTCTTACTCTTGGTCTGTGAACCACCAAACAATACCTATTTAATTAACTAAACTGAGCATCCTTATGAAATCCTGCTTTAAAAAGGGAGATAAAAAATGCCTCTGGCTTGTAGTGCCCATGTTTGAATTCTTTCAGAACTCCAATACAAAAAGCAGCCTAGCTTGACAAGGTCTCCAAAAGCACCAGCAGAGTTCAAGAAATGTGCTTTCAATTACGTCCCGGTGGATATAGAATGGCAGAAAAAAAGTGCTTGATTTATTTAGTGCTCTGTTCCAGTTCTGCTCAACGTGCTTCCACTAAGTATGTCGAGAAAGTATTTCATCCCTCCTCTAATGCTAAAATGGTCAAAGGACGGAAACAAAGCACAATTAACCTCTAGTGGGTCTGGGTCTCTCCATGAGATCAGAGTTTGCTGACTGATAGCAAAGGGTTGAAGAAATGATACGTGAGTCAAGTGCTACAGCTAATGAGGCAAACCTTGATTTGGAAGAACAATTCATTTAAATAGACTAAAAAAATTCTGTGTAAAGTGTCAAGTGACCATTCTGTCATATATGAGCACACCACAGAACACATACAAAATTCTTTCTCTGCATTTAAACCTATTCACTAAGTGAAGCAGGGGCAGTCAGGACCACAGCACCTGGGTAGCAGTGTGTGGGGGAGTGGTGTGTGGGGACGGGACCTTGCTCAAACATACATCAGAGGTGCCACTAGTAGGCTTGGGATTCGAACCCATGACTTTCTGAACGCCTTGCCCACTAGGCCACCAGCCTCCTCAGTAGTAAAAGATAAACCAAACAGAACTGTGTGTAACAGCTAGTTACATTTCAAATCGCAGTCACACACCCACAGAATTAGGTCTGGAGTTCTGATCCGCAAAGCAAGGGATGATTGGCATCGCACCACCCAGCACATGGTGCTGAGCTCAGAGGTTCAGACTGAGGGTGATGCCGCAGTTGATTAATGATCCCAGTGCAGCAATTTCTCTGCCAGGCTGTCTGAATCTCTGTACATAACTACGTACTGGAACCCATGCCGTGTCCCTCTAAGAAGCAAACGACAATTCCTAACTATTCATTTAAAATGAAGCTTAAATTAGAGCACAGAATTAAGGTCGCATAGCATCAACCCTACTCTCTATATCAAATATAAATAAATTAATCTAACCCTCATGCTATTCTTGTCTGTGGGCTTCAAACACCCCATCAGCAAAAAATTGTTCATTACCCAATTTGACAAAACTACCCCCCACATGTGTCCATGTGGCCTTTCACATCAGCTTGTCTGTATATTACGCAACATCTAGACCAAATAATCATGCAAAGGGACATTTGACCGTTTTTAATAGGGCTGAGCGATTAATCGAAAAATAATCGAAATCGACATTCAGAACCTATGATTGATCAAATGTTTCCAGGTCGATTATTTCGATTACTGTCCCTTTAAAGACACTACCGCGTGTGGAGTCACGTGACCCCGCTCCGTTATGTTACGTTATCCGCCGACATGTCGAGCACGGAGCGCTTAAACACTGAGACAACTGAGCAACTTGTCAGTGAACTATGAGGGCAAATAAATAAATAAAATAATCGTTCATTAATCGTAATCGAGTTAAAATGTTCAATTAATCGAGATTTTGATTTTAGGTCAAATCGCGCTAGTTTTTAAGACATCACAGTGGATAGTGCTTACTAGGTTTTCTTTGCCCGTTCCACTTTTAATCAGTGTGTCCAATTTGAAATGGCCACTCAAGAAAGGAATGTCATTTTTAACACCCTGACAATGCAAAAGAGCAGACTGTCAATTGAAGAACTCCACAAAAACGCAGTGTTAATTCAATCCCAAGTTAATTTCTGTTACTAGCTTCCAATTAATAAAATGATGTGACAGAGATATCCTTCAATTAAGATTCACTTATAAAGTAGCAGCTGTACTAGAAGGCAGTTTGGCAATACATGTTGCTACTGATCTAGTAGTTAAAAAACACCAGAAGCTTTCTTAACCATTACACATGGAATAAAAGTCACTTACTACAACTGGAGGGTTGTTCCACTGCTCATATGTGCGGGCTGCATAGGGATAAATGCGATCGTTGATGATCTGCAGTGTGGTCAAACCAATAGCCTTCATGGAGCTGAAGTAGGCTTCCCAGAACCAGCGGGCCTGCAGACCAACAGAGAACACAACTTCAAGATTCACACCACGTGAACAGCAACAAACATAATGTCTCCATACTGATATTGTATCATTTCATGTCAAAGGAAAAAGAAAACAGCAGGAGACCAAAGTAGTAGCCTTTTACTCTGGACAGCCACGACAGTCCCAGCATGCCCCGTGCGCCTTTATGACCCACAACACATTTTCAAAGGCACTTTAGCCCATTAAAGTTTGGTGACACGACTGCAGGGACCATTTTGGATTGTTACAAGCACTTCAGCCCATCAGTCTTTCAGTCCTTCATACTGAAGTGGCACAAGCCCAGCTCTGCTGAGTGACTAAGGGCACAAGCTCAAGTGCAAAGGTCAACCCCAAGGCTAATGATTCAACAGTTTAAAACCAGCCATGTAAGCCCTACATTAAGACAAATATAGTTGTGTATAGGGGTGTAACGGTACACAGATGTCACGGTTCGGTACGTACCACGGTTTTGGGGTCACGGTTCGGTACGGTTCACGATACAGCAAAGTTAAGCAACAAAAAGTTCTAAAGAATGAGGCTT
>JBBPDE010000038.1:5890904-5901351 GCA_037974605.1 Nannopetersius ansorgii | reverse complement strand
TCCTCTCTGGCTGGCTCGCCGAACCGCTGCCTGAGAGCCGTCACCAGCTGTTCGAGGTCCCCGCATTCTTCCAAGGGTTCGTCTACCAGAACCTTGAGTGCCTCCCCCTCCAGGGCCATGGCCAGATGCACAGCCGCCTCTGACGGTTGCCATCCGTTGTGCCTGGTCGCCAGCCGAACCTGTGGCAGGTAAGGGTCCAGTGGCTCCCTTCCACTGAACTTGGGCAGGTTGACCATCTTTCGTGGGGTCATTTTCTTCCACACACCTTACACACAACACAACAGCACACACTTGCTCTCTTTAACCCCGAACTCTAACTCCTAACTCTCTCTACACACAAGACTGCCCCTCCCCTTATGTACATCCCCACAATAACCCGCCAGTTGCCATGGCTACGGGCTACGGGCCACAGGTGCAGCCCATCGCCCCCCCACAAGTCACGTAGCCCACGTCCACACAGCATGACCCAGACATGAACCCCTAACACACACCTCGTGCTGCCCACGTGCTGCCAGGTCGTCACAATATATTTGGATGTAATGTCATTAAAATCCCTATTGGTGTAATGGCCAAGGCTCCCAATACTTTTGTTCATGAACTGTACCTATTATTTTAGTAGTTTTCAGAAGCAGTATAAAAAGGTGACACATTCCACACATACATGTATTCAATACAAAAACAGTAAAATGTGTAATGAAATATGTATAATAACATTGATATAACACAAAATTATTAAACATGTTCTTATTCTTTGCAAAAAAAAAAAGATGGTTTAGATGGTCCATCTTTTTTGGTGAAATTTGTAAAAAGTCATATATATGCTACCAGAAACATATTTTTGGTTTAGATTTCTAAAGAATTTCTTACATTTTTTGATAGGGGCATCAGATATAACACCACATGCTAAAAGTATTCTGCCTGCATGTCAAAGCAATATGATCATACACCATATGGAAAAAAGTATTCAGACACCTTACCATTACACCAACAGGGACTTTAATGACACTGCATTCAGATACATACTTTAATATGGAGTCGGTCCCCCTTTGCAGCTATAACAGCTCCCACTCTTTTGTGTCCATTCATTCTGTAGCATATATGAGGTCAGATGCTGATGGATGAGAAGGTCTGGATCACAGTCTCCATTCCAGTTCATCCCAAAGGTGCTGGATGGGGTTGAGGTCAGGACTCTGTGTGGACCAGAAAAGGTTCTTCCACAAACTGGGTCCACAAAGCTGGAAGCACAGTGTTGGCCAGAATGTCGTGGTCTGCTGAAGCATTAAAATTTACCTTCACTGGAAATAGGAGGCCCAAACCCTGAAAAACAGGTGTGTCCCAATACTTTTGTCCACCAACTTAAGTCCGTTTTTTGGGTCTAAAAGAATTTCTTTTCTCTGTGTGTTCCTGTTTTATGAAATGTTAGTTACTACTGAGTAAACTGACTGTGAGCACCACTGACTTATTTAAAACTGAAGTATTTTGTGAGCGCAGGGCATGACTAACAGCGTGAGCTCGGCTGTAATGGAATAGCAGTCAAGACAAACTTGTTTTGAGAATTAACCTAACAGCAGTCAGTTTGGGAATTAAGGTGTGTTTCTGTATAAAGACAGCTATTTATCACAGACGTCCGTAAACACTGTCAGACATCATGGGCCAGTTAGTGCAGACACTTTTTCAGTTGAGTTTTACGTGAAACTCCTGTCAAAGCAACGTGATCTTACACCACATGGACAAAAGTATTGGGACACCTGACCATTGCACCAACAGGGACTTCAGTGACCTTGCATTCACATACATAGAGTTTAATATGGAGTCGGTCCCCCCATAACCGCTTCCACTCCACTTTCCTCTTTTTCAGTTTTGTTTCACATTACACTCCTGTGTTTTCTGTCTTTTAATAGGACGTAATAATATAACAGTATTAGTAATAATAGTAGTACTACACTGGTAATAGTATAATAATAAAACACAAGAATTCCTCTTTACTTGATATATTCATGTTGAAGTAACCTTTTACCTTAAACTTCTAAAGGATCTATACATCCTATACGTCTGCTGGGAAATTTTAATTTACGGAATATCAGCTCGTCTAACATTATCTAGCGCCAGTAAAAGATTTGAAACAACAGGACCTGAAGAAACCCGACATAAATCCATAAAGATAGTGATGTTTTTTGGCTAGGAGAAGCTCCTTGGATCAGTTCCTACTACAGATTTAAATGATTTTATTTCTGCCACTGAAGGTCCCCATTGAAAGAAGTGTTCAGTGTTGTGCTTTAGAAATGAAGACGCAGACTCGAAATGGCGAACAGTCCATTATTTAATCAAGACCAACGTTGTGATGAATGTGACCTCGAGGGCAAGCAGTATCGTTTTTCTGGTGAAGATAAAAGATAAAACAGTTTTGGACGCTTGATTTTAATACCACCCAAAGTCATGTATAGATGTACGAATACTAGTACAAACGCATACAGATCAAAATCACACACTATTTCAATACACATCACGTTACAATACAGAAGATGGTGGCCTCTGAGAACAGGGGCATACATACACACACACACACACACACACACATATAAACAATCATCGTGGAAAGGTTTTAGCACGGCTCGGATGAAGGAGATAAAGTATGTACACTATTTCTGTACAAATGAATTGTCATCTATAAATACATGTCCAAATATCAGTGCAAGATCTCCCTCCAATTAGGATAAAATGCAGCGAAACTGCTGCCGGTGGAGTGATTTTTTTTCTGCTTTTTCTCTGTTTCTCTTTGTTTTGTAATGTTTTCCATTCTATGATCCGGTACCTCAAAGTTCCAGCTGTGAAGTACAATTTGGTCACCGTTGGCATTTTTCCAACTCAAAAACACAGAAATGACATATACACAGTTGTTACATCTTCTTTTCCTCTGCCATTTCCCTTTTGAAACGTCTTTCTGTGCAGTATGGAGGGACTATTGGATCCCTCTGAACAAACACATGGCAAACACCATTGCGAAGAGCTGAAGAAAAAGAAAACAAAAGAATCGGAATCTAGGTCAGCACTAACACGGCATCAACATTACAGAAAACGGTGAACTCAACTGACTACCAAATAGAAAAACGATCATTTGCATTTATGTACAGAGAGGATGGTGAAGGAAAAAAAAACATGAATAGTGGAGAGATGCTTCCAGACGGGTGTATTGCAAGATACAAATAAACAGTTCACATCCCATCATCCTCTATTGCTGTGTTTCAGAACCCTGGTATTGGAAGTGCACCGTCTTGCACATTCTGATGCCTCCTCTGCTTTAATACACCCACTTCAACCCAGTAAGGGCTTGCTAATGAGCTAATTAGCAGCATCATGTGTGTGTTGGGAGCAGAGGAAGTACTTTAGTATGCAGGGTGGTGTGCCTCCAGGACCAGGGGTGGGAAACACTGCTTTATAGCATGTATTGAAAATGCTAAACAGGCCCACTTGATCACAATGGTAAAAGAAAAAGCTCTAAATCACTTCCCCATTTAGATAAACAGAGTAAAGTGGCCCCTTATAGCCATGCATGAACACATCACACCACAGAGGGTGAAACTCTTTCTCTATATTTAACCCATTAAACAACTGAAGCAGACGAGGGGCAGCTAGGGAGCAATGTGTGGGGATAGCACCTCGCTCAAGGGGACCTCAGTGAGCAGTGTTGGGATTCAAACCCACAACCTTCTGATTGCAGGGGCAACACCCCAACCACTAGGCCACCAGCTGCCCCATGCTGACATCAGAAAGACATCAGCAAATCAACAGAGCACATTCAATCAGTGATGCTGGAGCATTAGTCTGCTATGTAATGAAGGACAGAAGAGCGACTGTTCCTCGGTGACTAAGAACGTCAATGCTGGACGTGATCAGACTGTCAGTAAAGAGAGTCGCTCCACAGCTACATAGAGAGGGATATTCTAGTCGAGGCCATTGTGCAGTGGCCTTATTACAAACTACAAATACACATTTACAGCACAGTTTGAACAACACATGTTTCTAAACCAGTTTTTCATGCTGCTTTCAGTTATTTTCAGTCACATCAACTTTTTTTTTCATTAAACCACTGCCACCAATCAAGAACTGTTTCAGTATTTTCAGTGTGAAGTCAGACAGGCCACACTGTGGCATAGATATAATGATCAGTGTCAGTCAGCTCCCACTGAAAGAATGGTCAATGCAAATCAGTGCAAAGTTATTCTTAGTGATTACTTTTACTCTATTATGAAAGATGGGGGCGTCTTTTTTCAGGATGTCTCCATCAACAAGGCATGACGTAGCATGGTTTGATGAGAATGAAAATGAATCACATGCTCACCAGGTCTCAACCTAAATGAAGAGCTAAGGACTGTTTTCACTAGGACAGTTATATGACTTTGTGCTACTTCTATTTTGTCCACCAGGTGGCAACATCGCACAATGCATGGTAACAGTTCTTCCACTGTGGGCTTTCTTCAGCTATCACACAATCTGAACACGGCACAGTTTATACTTTGGTTATGAAATCTAAACTGTAATCTTACTTCAATGGTCAGCACCACAATAGCTAGAGCTCCAGCCATGTAGATGTAGGTCTCGAAGTAGTCCGCTACGGCTGAATAACAACCCTGTTTCAAAAGAGTAGATGTTTCAGCATCACAGGCAAAGCAGAGTGGCTTCAATCAGCACAGAATACTTTTCTTTGGCAGGTCTTTCCACAATGATCTCATTCTGTATGTCTAACAGTGAAGCACAGCATTCATTCGAGTAAAGAAATGATACAGACCCTTTGGAAGTCACAGTTATTGATAGTAATAGCAAAGCATAACAGTATTATCATTATTATTATTATTATTATTATTATTATTATTATTATTATTATTATCATTATTAAACTGCCTTATTTTGCAGAAAAAAACATCCTTACAATACTCTATCCTTTTTTCGTATATAGAAACGAAAAGGTATATTGAAAAGAAATTGAATGTTAATGCGACTCGCTCTAATTAAATATGCAATTAGACATTTACACTTGAATTGGTCACGCATGCATATGTATTTGCAACAGTTGCCCATGGAGCCTGCTAACCTTGCGGATGGGCATGATGCCCTTGATACACTCCTCTTTGTTCATTAAGAGTTCGTTCCTCTGGCAACAGACCTCGGGCACCATTCTGCTGGGATTGAGGCGTCTGAAGAGGCTCTCCTGATCAAAGTCCTCAACACTGTTCACCCCACAGCATTCAAACTGCAGGGCGACCAACAAAGAAAGAGTCGTCAGCACTTGAACGACATTAGCTTGACAGCAGGATGTAAATGTGCATATGGAATATTTATCATACGGTGCTCATGATGGTGTTCCAAGTGGCGGTGAAGACATCAGTGCTGTTGCTGCCCTGGTAATACGCTTTCAGCTCCTTGGTGAAGTAATCTCTGGTGAGCTTTTGATGCACAAGAAGACATAATCAGTCAGGAATGAGGTGCAAGGACTCGACCATATTAAAAACAGATGATACTCACATGCTCCCGGAATATGAAGGCCAGAATGGCAGCAGCCAGCTCTGCCAGGAATATGATAAGAATGAGCAGGAAAAACTGCCAAAAGAAGATGCAGAAGTGTGAACCACACACTATTTTCAGACTTTGTGCTTTTTAGCATGTTATTCCTTTGGTGGCACTGTCCTCTGTACTATCAGGGATCATACTTAGTATGAGAAATGGACTCACAAACAGTAGTAGACACTTGTTTTCCCGTATTGCTCCACAGCAGCCCAGGAAGCCCAGCAGAAAGAGCATGCCTCCCATAGCCAGGATCACATAGACTCCGGTGAAGAGCAGTGGGTTCGCTGCCACGATCTCCCTGAATCCTGTGGGGTCCACCAGCACCCAGATTCCCACTCCGAGCAAAAAAGCACCACCAAGCTGCAGGAGAGGAAAATCTGATTTGCTGTTGATGGGCACACTAAAATAGAATATTCTGATAAGTGGGCACTGAGATACACAGTGAACTGAAGATTTTATGCTATAAAAGCTTTTATGAAATCACTGAAAAATGGGATACGTTTCTACTGTTCTATTAAAAAACAATTTCAATGAGGAAAACACACAAGACAGAAGACAGAACAAATTTCAGTTCCAATTAACACTCAAATATCAAAATCCTGCCATTATTACGTGACAAACAAAGCTGAAACGACATTTAACACACACACACTCGAAACTGTGGAAGACTATGTGCAGAAATATGCATTTTACTGTGGCCTAGATGTCTGGCATAAATTTGTAAGGTGAGCGCTTTGAAGTTCTAGTTATTAGGACACTTCAATAAAAGGCACTTGCATATTTTCCAGTGTTCAAGAAGCAGCTCTAACATTGTAAATACACGTCACTCAGTCATGGGTCAGACTCCTCAAGCTCTCTCACAGGACATCACCGGCCAGTTGAGTCGTAAAAAGCAAATGCTGAAAATATCAGAAGGGTTTTGATCATTCAGGAGCTAGATAGGACGGCAACAAGGTGACTCTGTTCTCTTATCACACAATCAGATCATCCTAATGTTTCCCACATTTGTTATACTTTGATGGTGCAACCAGAATATTTAGCCTTTTTTAAAATTTCTATTAAAAACACGTTTAAAATTTGGCTGCTAAAAGCATCACTACACCTCTGATTGGCAGGTGGGGGAGAACGAGGAAGAAGGAAGGAGGGACATGAGACCCAGCAGTGAAGGGACCATATTGTCATACATGAACACACCACAGCAAAACTTCCATCTCTGTGTTAAATTTATTCACCAAGTGAAGCAGCAGGCAGCCAGAAACACAATGTGGGGCAGTATCTTACTCAAGACTACCATAGTGGTGCCACTAGTAGTCTTGGGATTCGAACCCACAATTCTTTCTCTGCATTTAACACATCCACCAAGTGAAGCAGGGGGCTGCCAACAGTGAGGGGCGCCAGGGGAGCAGTGTGTACTTAGCTCAAGGCTACCTCAGTGATGACACTAGCAGTGTTGAGATTCGAACCCACATGCTTCTGATCGAAGGGGCAACTGCCTAACCACTAGGCCACCAGCTGCGTAAGACAGGTAGAGCTACTACATATAATTAGCAGAGAAGTTGCAGTTACACTCCTGAATATTACTAACAGATGACCACTAGCTGCAGGACGACTAGCAGAAACATATCAGTCTGCAGACCATCTGTTTTTACCAAAGAGAAGTGGCCCCTTACAGTCACGTGTGAACACACGACGGCACACAGTGTGAACTATGTGAAATTCTTCTCTGCGTTTTACACATCCACCAAGGGGCTGCCACCAACGAGGGGCACCGGGGGAGCAGAGTGTGGGGATCTTACTCTGCTCAAGGGAACCTCAGTGATGACACTAGCAGTGTGTGAGATTCGAACCCACAAGCTTCTGATTGCAGAGGCAACACCCTACCCACCAGGCCACACACGTGTGCGCATATATAAATTGCTTGAAATTGTGAAAATGTATCTAAAAGGGCCTGTGAAGTCTACACTTACAATGTTTATCATTTTTTTGCCTTAAATTATATTGTTTTAAAAATGTATCTATATACAGTAATCTGCCAGTTTTACACGGAGCAGAATTTTTTTGAGAACCGAACTCATAGTTTTACACGGAAATCCCCACAAAAACGTGGATATCCTCTGCCTTTTTTTGCTTTCAGGCTGTAACTCCAGTGATCTCCAGGTGACCTTTCCAACGAGCCCTCATTTGTATTTGTAGCCCGAGTAGATCAGGGGTTATTCCCTGAAAACCGTTCACCTCGCTGCAGTGTCCCAACACTTTTGTCCCACATATCCGGCTGAGAATTTAAATTCGTATACGTGTTTGCCTTCACATTTTCTTTAAGGGTGATGCATTAAACTGAGTTTAAAAGGACATTAGCTTGTTCTGGGAGCATATTTAAAGTTCACACTTTAACCAAAACACAATAACGTGGTTTTTCACTGTACGCAGGTGCTCTTGGAAGGTAAACCACGAGAAAAGTGGGGATTTCGTTTCTACAAGTCACTGAAGCAAATGAAAAGCTGTTTCACCGTTCAGGGCTGGAGTCCGTCTTATCTACTATCACAACTGACCGAGGGGGGCAGCGCCACAAGTGCAGCTACAGGACATCGGTCCCCGGAAAGCTAAAGACTACTTTTGCCTCTAATGTCTCTCCGGGTAACAAACTCTAGTAATAAATATAATAACAATAATTGACTATGCAGTCGGAGGGACTCCTGATTTCTTGATATAACATCAATACCTAAACAATTTTAACTGGGAAACCGGTATATCCCTATAACACATCATACCGAAAATAATCATAATGCATTGTGTGTCTCGCAATTTGTAAACGATCACACTCCTTGTAGAGAACACTGACCCTAATTAGATGCTCTAGAGCAGCGGCCCCCAACCTTTATTTGGTCACGGACCGGTTTAATATCAGAAACTATGTTCACGGCCCGGCCTTTAAGGAGCGGCAGATAAATATACGTATTTATACACATAAATGATACGCATAAAAATGGAGATATTTTAAAAACGTATTAATGGGGGTATCTTTAAAACATAAATCTTTTAAAGATACCCCATTATTTTAATCTAAAAAATATTAAAATCTAATAATAAACGTAACGTCAGTTGACTCAGATTTAAGCTGTTTTTCAGGTAAGAAATAGTTGTGGACTTCTTCAGCACTGATGTACGTCGCTCTGGATAAGAGCGTCAGCTAAATGCAGTAAGTGTAAATCCAGTGTGAACTCGCAGCTTTATTGACAGCATTTTCATACCAGTTTTTTTTCCTTCTGTGCAGCCCGCGGACCGGTACCACATGACCCACGGCCCGGTACCGGTCCGCGGCCCGGGGGTTGGGGGCCACTGCTCTACAGTGCTCAGCCTCACGTGGCTTATCTTTACCGTTCCATTTTCCACACTACAGGAGAGGCTAAGGGAAGTTCACAAGCCTGCTAACACAATTCCCTCTCTGCGCAGAGGAAGCAGTGGTTCTTGGGCGAAACCGAAATGATCTGGCACAAGATGAATGTGCTTCCTCACAGAATAGCTTCAGAGTTGATTGAAGGTGGCAACTTGGATTGTTCTGGGCTTTCTCAGATGCTTTTGAACCACATATGGCTTTAGGAAAACAAGACCTGCCGGCCACACACAAGCCCAGGAACCGTGCATTAAACATTAAACTTGCTTAAGAAAACAGGAGGTGATGAACATGTTCAAACTGTTCTCAGAGTCTGAGTCATCATCTACTGTCTGTGCCAGTCTGTCTGCTGCATTGTGCCGGATGGAAAAAAAGCCCCCAAGCACAGAAAAAAACAAGCAAAAGTCTCATTATATAGACCAAGTGACTAAAGTACAGAGAATTTCACACCATTTTTTAGCTACACAGACGCTCCTGTCAAAGTAAGATAAAAGAGAGATACTCACAAATATGAAGAAATTGAAGATGAACATGAGATACTTGATACAGCTGAGGCAGTCCCCCTCCATGGCTGTGCCCCTCGCAGAAGCCTCTCCTTGCCCCTGAGGACGCACAGTAAAGAGTCGTCATTGTCCGGGACGCTGAGAGACACTCGCTCTGTTTGAAGACGTGGGGATGGGTCTCTGGATGTGCTCTTAACTTAATTTAAATGAATGAGATCATTTTGTGACTTCCTCGCTCATGCATTCGCATTGAAACAGACACATTGTGTTCAAGCACACAGGACCGATATATCAGGCTGGTGAACGAGCCTCTGACGGCTCGGGCACTTATTAGTTAAAATGAATCCGATTTCCAATTTCTCACGAGATTACATCACCAACAGTGACTCTGACAAAACGGCACATTCATATGAGCTAGAAACTCATGAAGAAAAGCATCAGGACTGAGACAAAAAGTCTTGTTTATGCAACGGAATATGGACGAGTGTTGAAAACGGATAGAGTGGGAGTGCTGGAGCATCAGAACAACACCATCAGGACGGTCGGAGCGCATTTGGTCTTTTTCACACCAGGCTCAGGGCTCAGCAGACTAAATAAACATGTCCTGCCACCTCCTCAGACCACATGCCGCATGTTATAGCCTGCCCATGTGATCCTGTAAATGCATCTAATGAATCTGGCCTCTCCTTTAAATGCGTTCTAACTGGGCAACAAGCCTACAGGGACCAGCTTACGGGCGAAACATTATCCATCCGAGTCATCCATGAAACTGTAAGAAAACAAAGTCTGCACTCAGAAGCCCTCTACTGAGCCTGAGGAGCCAATGGTAAGTCGTTTCTACTTTCTGAAATAAAAAAAAAAAGGTTTTTTGGTTTTTTTAACATTTTCTGTGTATTTATTAGTGCTGGGCATAGATTCTACTATTTTTAAATTATATATCCAAACATTTCATACAAGATATCACTGAGCGCAGATACGCACTTTACAAATA
>JBBPDE010000038.1:5825245-5835852 GCA_037974605.1 Nannopetersius ansorgii | reverse complement strand
GAAACACTACTAGAAGCTCCTCAAAGCTCATTATTGCCGTTTAGTTTAAGAGAGAAGCAGAGATTAGTGTTCTCTGACATATTCAGGTTCTGTAAACGCTGCAGCATTTCTCTGATTCTGATCTATTTCCTTTAAAATGATGCTTTAGAGAAGAATATTTTTATTAAATGAGAAATATTGTCAGTTCTTAAAAACAAAGGCGAAGCTGTTCAGTTTAATTCTCACGGCTAAAACAGAAACTGAACATTTTTGCAGTGCTCGGTTATATTGTTGCTCTCAACAAAACATGAATACATCCTCAGCTCTTCTCTAACAAGGATCTGAGTTAGCTTATGACTCCGTTTAGGCCTGAAGACGATGAAAATGTGCTTTAGGGCTAAAACAATGATCAGTTTCCTACTTAGAACACGAACATACATGGAACACAAAGAGCTGATCTCTTCACAAAGGAACTTTATTTTGATTTCAAGTATTCAAAATTGTTAAATAATAACTGAACATTTTTTAAATGATGGGCAACGTCACACTTGCCCCCTCTTTAAACTTCTATTTAAACTGTACCCCAATCTCTTATAAACAACTATTCACACCTTCAGGATTTCAACAGGTAACTTGTTAACGCGAGGACACAGATTGAGGGGAGGCGGCACCGTGGAAATCGTTTATGGGGGAAGACAACGCCAAGTCCAGTTCACAGCTGCTGGTGATATGAACACAACATTCATCTCTAAGCATCGTCTGATATGTTTAGCACGGACTCTCCTCTCTTTTTGTTGCCACCGGAAAACAGAAAACACGAAGAGACAGAACAGCTACAGGAAAATGAAGCAAAGAAACCCAGAAAAGCCACAGTGAGTGCGAGTGTGTGTGTGAGTGCCTGGCCGGTACCAAAGGACTGATATTATATTCTGGTGGCCCATCATTAAGGCACCTTGTGCTTTCCGAGAAAAGACAACAGCGTAAGTCGCCGCAAGTCGTTCAAACACATCCTGTCTTGTCTGAAGCTATTGCCAGCAGATGATACAAGCTGTTGAAAAGTGGACACTCTGATGTTAAAAGGATGCCGTGATCGAGAGAGAATTCCAGTGATTTCCGCATTAAAAAGATCCTTGGCTTGAGGCGGCTCTGGCAGGACATTTGAAAACGCGCCTTTCTCTACTGCCTAAAATAAGACTGGGGTCCCTAAAAAAAACCAAACACCAAGAACCAAACTCCACTAAAACCACTAATGCCCTGCTGATCATTTGCAGAGAACAAAAACCTGATACATCATTTCATTCGATTCGTTATTTTTCATTTCCATGTGGCAATGACAAACCCACATGAACAACCTCGGCTTTTCTCGTACAAGGTAGTGACCAAGACAGAAGTTCTCTGTTGGAAATAAAAGCTTATAATTTAAAAAATAGACCCACGATACAAAACGTCCAACTGAAGATTAAAAGGAAAAAGAGATTGAAAAATATATTAAAACATTAAAAACGTGAAGAATACCTCAATCCTCACACTGAGTGGAATGTCATTCTGCAATGGGGAAGCTCACACAGGCCTAGGAGTGAAGAAACTGTGTGGAGAACATGCTGAGGTCCGTCAAAAGTCATGAAGCATGGACCCGTTTTCTTGCAGTGTGGCTCACAAGCAGAACAAACGTTGCTCCTTCAAATTGTCGTTATTAATTGTAATTAATGCATGTAACTGTAGTATGTAATGAAGGCTGGTCACATTTGAATAACAGCATTGCTAAAAAAAAAAAAAAAAAAAATTAAGGAAAAAAACCAACAAAAAACCCCAAAGTGTTGACGGGCGATGTCAGTTCTGTCCTGTGTGTGGAAAAAAACAAGGATACCAAAATGTACACAGTGCTACGAGACCCATCACGGATTTGTTTCTCTAGGTGATTCAAGAAAAGCAAACTGTTGAAATAACATACAGCAGTCTGAGCATCAGACCGATCACATACATACATACATACATACATACCTCACTTCAGTAAATAGCTAAGTACATCTTACAAAATCTGTACAATAGTAATGTCCTTTTCAACATTACAAGTGCATTATTTTTTTTTCTTTTTTACATTAAAACAGACTTCTTTCCGACTACTAATAGTTCATTTTCAGTGAATTCCTCTTACACAGAACGAACGGGAAATATTATGTACAGCTGGGTCTGCGCCCTCAGAGCTTATGCACTGAGCCTTAATGACTGATCCTCCCTCCTCTTGGAGGAGATATCGATGTCTATGGAATCTTTCCCAACGATGAGTCGGAGGCGTTTTGCTGGTGGAAGTGGGATGAAGTCGTCGTCTTCCTCCTCGTCCTCGTCAAACGAAAGCTGCTCGTCCGTGTGGTCGCCCCTGAAGCCGCCGTTCTGTGCTTCTCTCTTTAGAAGATCGAAGGAGCTCACCCTGCTGAGGCTGGTCTCACCAGGACACGCCGTTGCGGCCAGGGGCTCGCTGTCCTCGCGCTGCAGTTGTAGCTTTAATTTGGCGGAGCTCGGATGGCCCACGGGACTGAAAGCGCTGTTCAGCCTGGCGTACGCATCCATGTTGTGTTCTTTACTGAACTTGATACTGATTTTAGAGTTACTGTGGGCCTCGCTGGTCTCTTTAGAGGCGCTACCGCAGCTGTCCCTGCGTCGCCGCAACGTCAGCTTGGGGATCCCTGTGCTATTCTCCATGATTAGAGCATCGTAGCGCGTGACCCTGCGCTTCTTCTTCCCCTTCCTGGACCGCCGACTCCTGCCCTTAGACTTGCTCTTCTTGGGTTTAGTACTACCTGTGGTCTTGTAATGCCTTTCAGAAAAGCCCGACAACGTTCCACCGCAGTCCCCGGCGCTGGCGGACAGAAACACGAACGGTTCACCGCACTCGGTCTTTATGATTCTCTCAGGCTCTATTTGAGTGAACCGCCGGCTCTGTGAGTGAGAAACGCGTCCGTCCTCAGGCTCACGCAACCTCAAGCCGTGAGAAAGATACTCCTCCATGTCAGCCGGCTCCGTTTTAATGACTACGCTGCCTGGCGAAAGGGCCTGGTCTTCAAAAGTGCTTGGTGCAGTCTTCTCATCACCGACCTCCTGTGCCTTGAGCAAAGTCCTGATTGACCTTCGTGTCCTATAAGTGCATGTCCGACCGCTATCTAATGCCGCAGAACATCCTAAAGAATGCTGATTGTTTTCCTTCGCATCGCGCTGTGGCGGGCAGTCCCGAGAACCCAGCGACGGGAACGTCCCGAACGAGTCCTCCTCCAGTTTAACAGGGACGCCTCGGCAGGCCGATGCTTTTGGCTCCTTAGGGCCCGTAACTACTTTAGCAGAGGCCTTCCCCTCACACCCTCTGCTCTGGCTCCGTAACTTTATGTTCATGAGCAAAGGCTTTGAGGGATTTGACTTCAGTCTCTTTGGTACCCTGTTATTCATTTGTTTTGAAGGTGAGGTAGATGAGGTGTAAGCTCTTGAGAGGGCCTGTCCATCATGAGTCCTGGATTTGCTCAGCCTTGTGCTCCTTTTCCTAGATGCTAAAGAGAAAACAGAAAAAAATGCATTTCAATATTATGAGGTCACATTTACCTCAACACTACTTTTTTTCCCAGAATCCCTTTGAGAATCGTTCGGATTAATAAACAAAGTCTTCTGTGGAAGATCTGCTCCCACAATTGAAATTTGCAACCTTAAAAAAAAATATTGCAGTTGTAAGCACATCATCTCTGCTGACTCATCAACCATCAAAGCTTGAGACAGATCTTTTAAGAGGATCAAGTGGAAATATGTGTATTGTGCCTACTACAGTCAGGCTCCTGTGGGCCTCAAGTTTGTTTAATGCATTACAGAGGTACAATATATTTATTAGGGATGCACCGAATATTCGGCAACCAAAAATTTACGTCCAGAAATGTTCAGAATATTGAAATGCAATTGAATTCATTGGTTTTATGAGATATTTAATATTTCAGCTATCTTGCTTTTAGGCTGTTCATGAGTGGGGCAAAAAAAATGATTTTATTTAAAATTTTATATTGTGTATTGTTTGAATGGAATGCTAGATATATATTTTCATATTTTGTAACAGATTTATTCTTCGAACCATGAATATTAATATATGCAATGCTTGACACTTACACACAGTCCCAGCCATAACCCTAGATATGGCCCCAAATCTGCTCTCAGAACACTATCATTTTGTGTTAAACTCAGTTTAATGCTTTTCCCTTGTAAAGGTAAATAAATAATCAGAATCAGAAAAAACTTTATTGCCTAAAAAACCATTAGCGGTTAGTATTAGCAGCGTGTGGCGAGCAAAAACAAACACTCGTACACAAAAGAAAGGTTGAAATAACTCTCTACACACATGTATAGACAGAGCACAGCTTACTAATACTAAATAAACTGAGATAACTGTTGAAAATTCAGAGGTAAAAGTTCGAAACACTAAAATACAAGGACAAGACACAGAGCAGTCATGCTACATGCTGCTTCTTCTTATGCCAATTGACAACTGCAGACTGGTGGAGGTAATACAGTTTGGTTCTCAAAAAATTCCGCTTAGACGGAATTTGCGAATGCTGATGCGCGTGACCCCTCACTTTTACGGTAATTTTTATTCGGTGTTCCGGTTTCGGGTTTTCGGCCAAGTGTTTCTACATTTTTGGGTTTGGCCAAAAACTAATTTTGGTGCATCCCTAATATTAATAAAGTAAAATCTGCCAAGCAAAACCACCTGTGCGCAAAATAATCTACATACTTAAAAAAAACCCCAACTTAAATCAAGAACAATTTGTTAGCCAGTCTTACATGAATGTATTTTTGGTGAATCCTGAGTGTCTGCATCGGTGTGAGAGCCAACGGAGTGGCTATCAGAGTTCTGATTCCCTTCTCCCAGCTTCTTCAACCTGTTCAGTCGCTTGTCCGTCTCCCTCAAGCCGTATTTACTATTAATAACTGGGACCGTCACAGGGAGTCCAATTTTTGATTTGAAAGCACCAGTGCCACGTCTGCACGCAAACGAGATGTTAATTCAGCACAACTAAACACTCAAGTGTTCCAGACACTTCAAAATCCCAAACAAAAGAACAGAACAGATATTATACCTTTCGCATGTGTAGCATTCGCAAAATTCATTACTTTCTCCAAAGAAGCCATCGCCATAATAACATGAGATTTCTTCTCCGGGTTCAATATCTCGGAGGACTTTGACGCAAGCCGTGTCTCGACCCGTTGACACAAACTGAGAAAAAGAAAAGCGTTTTTCACGTTCACACCTCGGATATACACTTCACACAAAAGCAGGTGGCATGTGTTTAAAACAATGAGCACTTAGTTACCTTACAATTCGGCCGACAATCTGAAAACAAGAAGGAAAGCGAATTTTAATGAAAGAAATTTACAGTTTTTTTTTTTATTTGCACGTACAAGCAAAACACAACAGTGCCTTCCTTCGAATGAGGCATCACTTGTGTACAAAGTGTGATCATACCGTGGTTAATGAAAGCGGCGGGTCCCAGCCATAACTGGGCGCAGTTTTTTCGAGTGGAGTACATGACGCTGAAGTCATTCTCGCCATGGCGCAATAACATCTTCTCCTCACTTGACGAAAGTTCGGCAATACAGCCAACCAAGTACTCAATTTTATCGTATCTTTTCCTGCAGAAGTAGATACATACAGATAAAAAACTCCAAAAAATACAATCAACATGGGTTAAGTATTAAAAATCTCAGATATCTGAATCTATTTTACCATTCTTTCGTAGCAACAATTTTGGCTCCATTTTGCTCGGATGAATACCTGTTACAAGGTAATATTTCAAACCCACTCTCACTGTCAAACATGCGTAAATAAACAAAAACCTGAAAGAAAACAGACACACAAAGAAGATTAACACATTTTCTTCATGTCAACACAAACGAAAACAAAGAGAAGTTAAATGTGAAGTGTCATGGTTTCGTACATGCTGTTTAAACAGTTTCTCCTGGGCCTTGGTCTTGGGAAGATAGTGGTTTCTGGAGAAGTCTCCAGACATTAAGGCCTTAAATGCCTGCTCTGGGTTATTGTGTTTTTTAAAACTCTCTATGATTTCCTTTAGCTCCTCTTGCCTTCCTTTAATTGGTCGAAACCTATGAAGAGTGATGAAAGCAGACATTCGTATGTGAAATCAGGTACCAAATGGATTTAAATTCAATGGAATCAAGTGTTACTGCAATGCTTATCCTGAAGTATAGCTACCTTGCATTCATCTTATGGGTTTGGAACCCAAGGTAAGGGTCCAGAATGAGGCCTGTGGTGAGGTCGTCGTTCTCACACAGTTCCTTGGCTGTCATTCCTGAGGACGGGACGTGACGCCTCTCCACCTCCAACGGCCCAGCATTGAAACCTAAACAACAAAAACACGGTAAGCGTTTCCATGCCTTGAAAATGAACCTCAGGTTTTTTTTAAGTACAAGAACTAAGAACACTCACGGCGGCTGCATCTCCTGCCGTTGAGGGAACTCTTGCTGGGACGCAGGTGTGGTGTACGAGCTTGGCTCCCTGGCTGTTCGCTGAACCTGCTTCCATGTCTTCTGCCATTTACTACCATGTTCTTGGATTCTCCCAGCCACTTCATACCCACAGACTGCCTGGGTTAGTTGCATTGATTCTCTAAGCTGAGGAGACAAACACAAGCACTGATGTTTGTGGCTTTTCTACATATATGAAGCAAATAGCAGTAAATTTACATTCATGGAATTTTATCCAAAGCGACCGACTTTCCCCAAATACAGGGGACAGTCTCCCTGGAACAACTCAGGGTTAAGACTCTTTCACAGGAACCCAGTGGTGGTATGGTAGGATTCGAACCCATGACCTTGATCCAGAGGCAAGTATCCTTCCCACTTGGCCACCACTAGTTTAAGTTTAATGCCATAACAACAACAACGGCTATGTCATGCCAAAAAGTTACATAGGAGTGGTAGTGGCCTAGTGAGTAAAATTTTGATGACCACAAAGTCGCAGGTTCAAAGCCCCCCCGAATTTCTACCATTGTGTCCTTGAGCAAGACATTTAACCCTCAGTTTCTCCAAGGGGACTGTGAGTCGCTCTGGATAAGGGTGTCTGCCAAATTCCCCCTTTGCGCTTTATGTTAAACATAAATTATTTGAAAACAAGAAACTTAAACAGCAACTAAATAAGAAATCTAAATAATATTCATGTAAATCAATACTTGACCAAAATTCTTGTGGTGTACCTGAAGAAAAACTTCTTCCAGATTATTGTGGCAGTAAAATTCTTGCCTTGTGTTACTGAACCATAAAGTAAAACTGACATGAAGGGGCTTCACACCAGAAGCAACACACACACTGTTTGAATGCATGGCCAACAGAACAGTTTTACAGATTATTATCAAGTCTTCTAATGCAAACTATTGCATGGGGCATGATGATAAGGCGACTATCATAAACAGCTTTTTCACCCCAGAGCTGTGGTCTCCACCACCCCTTAAGCTTTTCCCCATTTACCTGCTACTGCAAAACGTTCAATACTAAAGTATAATGACAATAAAGCGCTCTTACTTTCTCATATAGGATGATTGCACTCCAAATGCAGTTAAATAGCTGAGCAATCTCATAAAATACAATCTACAAAGTTGCAGGTGGTGATTAACCTATGAAATAAGTAATTTAACTCATTTTGTGCATATTACATTTGTTTATTTAGTAGTTTGTTCAATATGTGTGGCCATATTGTATCTATATACCCCACTGTGTTTATAGATTCGGTGAAAAAATGTAATAGAATATGCTAAAATACTAAGTTTTGCCACCAAAACAAACCAGAATGCTTTGTCATTTTACAGCTCAGTTGGTGAAGGGGACCTGAAAAAGAAACTGATCTTCTTTAAATCGACTGTCTAAATACCAAAAAAGTTGCTAAAATAACACAAAATGGCACTCAAACCGGGATGGCTGCTAACCGGTTTTTTGGAACCAAACCAAACAAGAAAGCTTTTTTCTTTTTTAGTAATTTTACAGCTCAGTTTGACTAAGAGAGCTAAAAGAGAACTATTTTAAAATACTGATAAAAAGCCGTAAAATAGCCTGAAATGCTGCTGAAATAACCCAAAATGGCCCAGAAGCCGAGAGGGTTGCCAACCAGTTTTGCCACCAAAACAGAACGCTTTTTTCGTATTTTATACAACACAGATAGTGATAAAAGTACTACAAATAAATTATCCCAGTTTTATAAGACTGGGAAAATACTTAAAAAGCTGCTAAAATAGACACAAATGCCCTAAAGCTGAGAAGGTTGCTAACCAGCATTGTCACCTAACCAAGCCAGCAAGCATTCTTTAGTAATTTTACTGTGCTGGTAGCTGGTAGTGTTGAAGATTAAACTTGCTACTGTTTAAATAGACTGTATAAATACTAAAAATTGGCAGAAATACACTAAAACTCGGATGGTTCCTAATCACTGTTGTTGCTAAGCTAACTAGCCACCTTAGCTGTGTGGCTATCTGGCTAACAGGTCCAGTTTCGTTACAGAAAGCGATACTCACTCAGTCATGAGCCTGCATGAAGAATTTCAACCCTCTCTGGTCCAAAAAACACAACAATTCATTAAAAATACATAAACATAGAGATAAAGTAGAGTCAGAAATTATCATTAAAGTTCAAGATGGCGGAGGTCTATGAAGAAGAAAGGCTGCAGAGTAAAATGTCCCCAAAACAGAAACAACTCAGAGTTTTCTCTCCATCAGAATACTGCAAAACACCCTCAGACATCGTGGAGAGCAGAGTACAACTGCAATTTTAAGGAGAAGTGGTTTAAAATCGAGATATTAGACTGATCTGAGGACTATTTTCCCCTCCTCGGAGGAACACTGAAGTAGTCCCTCAAAAACAAACCATAGGCCCTTTAAAACGAGTTGCCAGATCAGTATAATATACACATTTAAAGATATGTGGCCATTGAAAACGAGTTCGCCAGATCAGTATAATCTACACATTTACAAATATGGGCCCTTCCAAATTAGAATAATCCACACATACACAGATATGCCCCCCTTAAATCGAGTTGCCACATCAATATGATCTACACATACACAGATAATGCCCCTTTAAAGAGAGTTGCCAGATCAGTATAATCTACACATTTAGATATATGGGAGTCACAATGTTCTGCTGACAACTCAGGACACTCCAATCTGTATATATATAGCTTTATATGTACATATTTACGTATTTGCACACACAAATGTCTATATTATTGTGATGTGTACTTACCTATACTATACTGTTGTATAGTTTTTATTTAGTTATGCTGCTCTTACCTTTGCACTGTCCAATTTATGCTGCAACGATGTGAATTCTCCCCCCGTGGGACTAATAAAGGTTTATCATATCTTCTTGTCATTGTGTTGCACTATTGTTTACTGTGTATTTTTTTATTCTGTTTACATTTATGGCATTTATCAGACGCTTTTATCAAAAGCAACTTCCATTCTCTAACTACAGTCTCCCTGGAGCAACTTGGGATTAAGGGTCTTGCTCAGGGACCCAGTGGTGGTGCTGAAGGTAGGATTCGAACCCGTGACCTCATGGTCCGGAGGCAAGTATCCTACCCACTGAGCTACCTCCACCCTGTTGTTTCATTACCATTTTTTCTTTCTCGTCACACATTTTAATAATTTTTTTATTCTATTCATATAAAACATTTTGTGTGTAATAATACTTTGCTATATAAATGACCTGAGAGTTAAATTTACATGGGGATTGACTGAGTACACCTAGACCTAACTTCAAATCAATGTTGTAATCGAATAAAAGTCCATTTGCTGAAGCATTCAGGCATCATTGGAATTACTGGAATTCATTTCCACAAGCCTTTAGCTAGGAGACAAATCTGCATGAGGGAAGTGATCATCCAGAAAAATGGGTCTCCGTTAGTTTAACAGTGGTTCCCCCTCTTCAGGTCTGGATGGAGCTCCTGCACTGAACCACCTGAAGCGTTCCTACCAGGATTACTTTATATATGTTTACACTATACGGACGAAAGTATTGGGACACTCCTGTTTATCAGGATTTGGGCCCCTTACTTCCAGTGAAGGAGGATCTTACTGCTTCAGCAGACCAAGACATTCTGGACAGCGCCCAGCTTCCAACTCTGTGGACCCAGTTTGAGGAAGAGTCCATAAAGACATGCTGGAGGAGTTCAGTGTGGAAGAACTTGACTGATCCACACAGAGTCCTGATCTCAACCCCATCCAGCACCTTTGGGATGAACTGGAACAGAGATTGTGATCCAGACCTTCTCATCCAACATCAGTCTCTGGACCTCATAAATGCTACAGAATGAATGAACACAAATTCCCACAGAAACTCCAGAATCTTGCGGAAAGTGTTCCAAGAAGAGTGGAAGCTGTTATAGGTGCAAAGAGGGACTGATTCCATATTAAAGTCTCTGTATTTGAATACATTGTCATTAAAGACCCTGTTGGTGTAACGCTCAGATGTTTCATTTTGTCCATATACACAGCACTGAAGAAAAAAAAAGAAACATCTCCTATTTATTTTTAAATCAGCGTCTCTCTGAGTGTGAACCCATTCCAGTCCAGTGTCTGTTAAACTCCTCCACAAAC
>JBBPDE010000038.1:5796160-5815802 GCA_037974605.1 Nannopetersius ansorgii | reverse complement strand
GTTGACGTTTTGCACTAACTTACCCTTGAACTTACCCGGTTATGTCACATAACCTGCTTTCTGGAATACCCCCCTGGAACACAGACTTAGTGAACATCCAGCAACAACCAGTGGCCAGCACATAAGATATTTAAAAGCTTGCAGTTAAATAAGGCTTTATATCTGCAGCAAGCTGTGTACATTCTGTCAAGAATTGTCACTCTAAGTAAACCCAGTTTGATTCAGATTGCTGCGAGGAATCGTTTTCTTAATTATTATTATCGATGGACATTTTCATGGGCCTACTTCAATATTTAGCTCTAAAATGTAAGATTTACACTGCAACATTGCCATCTGAGCAAATGAGGCACAGTTTTAAATGTGATAAATGTGATTTTGAGTTTGATTAAATACAGAAAATTGTTGTTTTTTGAATGTCCAAAGACACACGCCTGATTATTTTAAACGTATTTTTAAAAAAGTGATATTAACATGCGAAATCAACTCTTAACCTGTAAAGATAACAAGGCCGATTATAATTTAAATTAACTACCAAAACAACAAGAAAAGTAATGTAGTGAAGTAGTCCAAAATCTACTGAGATACTGAGTCACGTGTTAACTGCAGTGGAAGAGCCTCAGCAGTCACTTACACTATATGGACAAAAGTATTGGGACATTCCTGTTTTTCAGGGTTTGGGCCCCTTACTTCCAGTGAAGGACGATTTTAATGCTTAAGCATTCCAAGACATTTTGGACGAAGCCATGCTTCCAACTTTGTGGACACAAAGTTTGGGGAATGAATCTTTTCTATTCCAGCATGACTGTATCCCAGTGTTTAAAGCAAGGTCCACGAAGACGTAACACTGGATAAGTTCGGTGTGAAAGAACCTGACTGGCCACAGAGAGCCCCGATCTCAACCCCATCCAGCACCTTTGGCATTTACTAGAGATTGTGAGCCAGGCCTTCTCGTCCAACATCAGTGCCTGACCTCATAAATGCTCTACGCAATAAACTGATACAAATTCTCCACAGACAACCGCAAACATCTTGAGGAAAGCCTTCCAAAAAGAGTGGAAAGGGGGGCCAACTCCGATATTAAAGTCAGTGTATTTAAATGCGATGTCATGTTGGTGTATTGGTCAGGCGACACAAAGCTTTTGTCCATACGTGTACGTAAATATTTTTAAAAATAGTATTGAAGTGAATTAGATTCTCAACTCGAACTATTTTTTGCTAGATCAACATACCAGCACTGTTGTGGACGGCATGGACTTACAATAGTCTAAGGTGTGGAACCCATCAGTATGTTTTGCAGATCTGTGAATCTCATCACACTATGCAGCACTATGGAGCTGGCGTCATCCGCGAGCGCCGCTGGTGTTTCGGCCGCTGGCCTCTGAAATGGGCTCAAACCAGCAGCCCTCACTTAACCATTGATTTATCACGTTTACTCACCAAAAAGCCTCCAGTGCGATCACGGGCCACACGATGACATGCGGGGGTAAGTCAGGATACAGTAAAGAGTCCGATACGAGTAGAAAAAATAGGTTTAAAATAGACTGCTAGCCGTTTTAGCATCGGGTGGCTAACAGCTAGCGAGGAGTCTCTCGGTCAGCTCCAGACAGGGACTCGGGGGGAGTTTCCCTTTTTGAGTTCTTCGGGTTCAGTTCTATTGTTTTTAAGAGTACGCTTGTATTTTCTAAGTTAGTTTTATTGTGTAAATAGTCAGGGCACTCTCGTGGTGAGTAGTTTTTCGTGTTTACGAACGCCTGTGCAGTTTGCCATTTTGCTAAGTAGCTGCGTCTCCAGGTTTCATGATGCCAAAACAGTTCTTCTCAAAACATCCATCTTGACGACCTTTTAGATTACTTTTTAACTCTAACATTTAAACTAATTCTCGTTCTAAATGGGACGAATACCTGGCGAGATGTAATGTTTCCAATGGTACGTTGCTTGGACAAAAGTATTGGGTCGCACAACCATTAAACAAACTCGGATTTTAATGCCATTACATTTATATAAATAGATCTTAATAGGGATTTTGCTCCCTCTCTGCGACTACAACAGTTTCCACTCTTCTTGAAGGCTCCCCATAAGACTTTGGAGTGTTTCTGTGGGGATTTGAACCCATTTATTCTGTAGAGCATTTATGATTTTGGACGAGAAGGCCTGGCTCACAGTCTACGTTCCAGTTCATCCCAAAGGTGTTGGATGGGGTCATTGTTTAATGGAACTTTCTTTGTGTACTAGGACACAGTCATGCTGGAATAGAAAATGTTCTTCCCCAAACTGGGTCCACAAAGTTGGAGGCATGGTGTTGTCTGAAATGTCTTGGTCTGCTGAAGCATTAAGGTTGACCTTGACTGGAATTAAGGGGCCCCCTGAAATAAATATTAGGGCCGTGTCCCAAAACTTTTGTCCATATAGTGCTTTAATCCTGATGGGAAGTTCCCATTTCCATTATGTTTTCCCCCATTCAATTTCCTGAACACAGTGAGGAAGAAGTTTTTCAAGCTATATTGAAGATTTACTGAAAATGATCTTGTGTAATTTTATAGAAGTTTCAAACCAACATTATGTGCCTCAGGTGTACTTTAGGCTTTTACAGGCTGTAATAATGTGTGACACTATGTAATGACATTTCTGCTTGCTTTTTTTGTTTAACATTTTTCTTAAAACTCAGTATGGTTGATAGTAAATCTTTCTTGGACAAATGTAGGCACTATTTGTAGATTTTAATGTTTGACACATTTACTCCAAAATACAGCCTAAACCTGAATAGAACAAAATACGTAAGCCATATCATGTAATTCTCATCCTTTTCATTTGACTGAATTTACTTGGGTTGCTAAATAAATGGTCTATAGTTGTTCACAAAAGGCAAAGGTGATGTGATGATAAGAAATGCAAATATTTTCAAACCTCAGGTTTTGAGAACAAAATACAAATACCACCTCAATAGGTTTTCTGAAAAGAGACTGTAGGCTCTGCGCCAAGCCTGTTTTTTATTCACATTTTGATTAAATCTAGGGCTAACAAAAGCATCATGTGACAGGACAATGCAATTAGGATGAGCAAAATATATCTTGAGTTGTTTGAAGCCTTCAAGGCTTGCATTATGTTGTTACTGTGTTTGCAGCTGCTTCACATGATCGGTTTAAGAGTCACTATAAACTGACCAGCTTATGGTTTTCTAAAGCCTTTAAATGAATGATGACGGTTAAAGACGGTTTTATGTGCTCTTGTGTGTCGTAGTGAGGATAAAGCTATTCCATTGCTAAAGTTGTTGCAGCTTTTGTGATAATTATCATAATTAATCCTAGATTAACCAGGGTTTTGCTGGTGCCTAACCTAGAATTGTCAGTCACAGTGTGTGTGTGTCTGTTTAGGTAAAGTGATGGAAGAGGTCCGCCGGCAGTTCTCAGAGCTGATTCCAGTGGTGCCTGTATGCCTGTCAGGCCTCGCCACATCCACTGCTCACTAACGTCGCCCATACCGAGTCCGGACCGCTATGAAGCCAGCCCACGAACGCAACCAGGAGTGCCTCCCTCCAAAGAAGCGGGACCTTCCGGTCAACAATGCCATCACTACGCCTAACAACAGTAGCAGCAGCAGTACTGCAGGAGGTAGTGGGGTTGGTGGCGGTGGAGCAGGAGGGGGTGGTGGTGGTGGAGGAGCAGGAGGAGAGGAACCCCCATCCTCTCAGAGCTCTGGAACGGGTGGAGAATCCCAGGGGGGCGGAGGGAGCGGCGAGTGGGTGCGGACTCAGCCTGGTTTGCACTATGGAGTTGAGGGGCCGGACGGCCTAGCCGGTCTGCCTGTGGATCAGTACAGCATGCTTTACAAAGTGGCCCTCCCCTCTGTCAGCTACTCTCCAACCAGCCTTCACCCGGTGCACATTTCTCCTGCCTACACGGTTCCCTCTCCACTGCTGCAGCATCCTGGCATCCCATACCCTCCCCTCGGCTACACCCCGGTCCCTCACTCCTCCTTACAGTTTGTTAGTTCCCATTATGCGGCTGCTGTTCCCTACACGGTACCGCCCGGCTTCGTTCCCAGCCCCTTGATATCACCGCAGTCTGCAGTCCCCCAACCACACCCGGTCTCCCAACTGGTGCCCTACCCCTCAGTCATTCAGGAAGGCATGGTCTCATCACCCCCTCAGCAGGTGGCCACCCACACGTACGCCAAAGTGGCAGCGCCCGGAGGCGTCCCGATGGTGCTGTCCTCTGAGCAGGCCGCGACTCAGCAACAGTTCAGTGCAGTAGGGATGCTGCCGGCAGCCGATCTCAGTCCGAGGGGAGTTCCCATCTTCTATCACCCCTCCGGCGGTGCCCGGGCTCTCCAAAATCAGAGACAGGAGCAGGAGAGAGAAATGAACGGAGGCGAGAGGGAACACGGAGGCAGGGAACCCCACCAAGACACGGTTTACGCCGTCAGGAACTCCCGGCCTCCTCAGGCAGCGGCACTGGAGCCCCAGCAGGACAGGATCCTAAAGAGCCACCGGCAGGATGGAAGAGCCTCACCCAGTCAGTGCAGCACGCCAGACACAGACCTGGAGGTGAGGCAGTACTTCTTTTGTTCTTTTCTGATTTTTTTTTTTTAAATGAACATAGTCCTGCAAATCTGTTTGTTACATTTAGAAACTGGAGAACGGAGGCCCCTTTTAATGGCCTGTCAGCTTATTACCTTCATTTGTTTTTTCTGATCTTATCGATTGTTCTTCATGCATTTACTCTTGGCTATCTTTATCTGAGAGCCAGTAGTAAACGGAGTAGATCAGTGGCGAGATACTTGCAATTTTTCTCTGGAATTTAGATGGGTGAGAGTATGTTGGAAGACAATGGTGCATTTTCCACTGCTAATGTAGGCCCTTGCCACAGTTGCTTTTTGTTCCTAGCTTTTAACACCCCATGAATTACCTTTTACGACGTGTTTTTCTAAATCTAGGCCTAAATGTAATTACTGATTAATGAAAGGCAGCCTGAGATTTTTTTATCATTTCAATATAGTTTCAAGACATTTCAAGACACTTCTCCTAATGTTTTGTAAGTGTTAAATGTCATTACCAACAGTCATGTGTAACCTGTATAATTGGTGTGAACATGCGGTTTGTATTATGGCTTCCGTTTGTGGTAGTATATGTTGTCGCATGCATCAAAACGCGCGTTTTAATTGTTTTTACAAAACGCCTGTTCCGGTGTACTGCAGCATAACATTATCCTATCGTTTATTTGTAATGTTAATGTTAACTGTCATTTACTTGTTACTGAAAAATGATCTCTGGTGCTGCTTATGATATAAATTTCCTTAAAAGTACTGTGTATGCCAAGCCAAGAGTAACTCCCAACTTCTTATGAAATTATTTAGTATGATTTTGTTTAGATGACTGATTTACACTTGTTCTAGGCCAGCATTAGCTGACTGCGGATCTTTTTGGTCTCTGAGTATTAACGCTTGTTTCGCCCCATTCCTTTAAATCAGCATTACACCATGTGTTCTACTCCACTTCCTTCCTTTATTAGCTGTAGTTTGGGTGTGTTGGCGATTGAGCAACAGGCAGTAAGTCAGCTACTTCTTAGAAACTGCCAGAGATTTCTTATTTTGATTCATTGCGCAAACAGGCTGACGTAAAGGATTCAGATTTGACCAGGAAATAGTAATATGTTCTAGCAGACATTTCATAAATCAGCTCTTAACGTATACTGGGGTGCTGTATCTGGACACTTCTAAGCATGAGTCTCATGTTCCTCAAATCAGAATACATTTTGTTGATGTGAGACACCACAGAAGATGACAATAAACTTAAAGTGCCTTTTTTTGTTGCAGGTTCAGCAGGTAGTTGGGCGGTTAACCTCACCGGTCCATGGGAGTCGCAGGGAAACAACACATGGCCCATCCCAGAATTTGCAGAGGAGCAGGGAGGTTCAGGGGGAGGGCAGGACTGTATATGCCCCACACCCTGCTGTCCACCTAGACCCTAGAGCCCCAGCTCATCAGCAACAGACAGTACAGCCTGGCCATGCTGTGATCTTGGCGAATGGGCAGCCGGTTCTCGTGCCCCTGGATTATCATCACCATCAGCAGCAACAGCTGCAGCAGCATTACCCAGGACAGCCGAATGATGCTGCTGCTGCCTCAGTGGCCTCTCCTATGCCGCACCCCAAAGTCTCCGATGCTGCAGTCGCGGTGACCATACCCGAGCGGACGGTGGTGGAGCTCCCTGCTGCCCAGCCTGCGGTCAGTGCTGTGGCAGCTCTGCCCCAGGCCCTGGCACCACCACCACCATCCCTCACACCTACTGGCCCCTCGCACTTCATGAAGGGGGCTATCATCCAGCTGGCTACAGGAGAGCTGAAGCGCGTGGAGGACTTGCAGACTCAGGACTTTGTCCGAAGCGCGGAGATGAGCGGAGGGCTGAAGATCGACTCCAGCATGGTGGTAGACATCCGAGCCAGCCATCAGCGCCCAGGTCTAGTGTCGCTGCATTTCACTGTCGGAGAGCAGCAAAGCAAAGTGACCATTGATGTCCCCCCGGAACACCCTTTCTTCGTCTTCGGCCAGGGCTGGTCGTCCTGCAGCCCCGAGCGGACAGCTCAGCTCTACGGCCTCACCTGCCACGTTCTGCAAGTGGGCGATGTTTGTGTGTCCATCACTTTGCAGCAGCAGCCCACATCCCAGCAAAAACCGCCGCCGCCGTCACAGCAGCAGCCAGTACATGCCAGGACTTCCACCAAAGCCAACTCCACGTCAGGGGCCTCCTCCTCACAGCCCATGGGGCCTCCCGCGCCCCAGCACGTCCGGCCTCAGAGTCAGTTCAAGATGGAGCGGATCCAGAGAGAAAGGGACAGAGAGAGGGCAGATAAGGAGGAGCCCCTGATGGTAGGGACTTCGGGACACAGCGACATTCCCCCCAGGCCGAACAGGACTTCGGCAGAGCACACACGAAGCCAGAGCAGTTACTATTTGCACACCGAGGGGCAGCACGCCCGGGCTGGGGTGTCGTTGGCCGCCTCTTCGGCGGGGGCATCCCAGAGGCGCTGGTCTGCCCCCGGCTTCCAAAGATACGCCATCAAAAGCGAGGAGGGGGGCAGAGCCCCGGCCATCGCCCCAGGCACCTCTCGCCCCTCTTTCATCCCTCAGGAGGTCAAACTGTCCATCGAGGGGCGCTCCAATGCCGGGAAGTAGCAACAGCCATGGCAAGAGACACAATAGCGAGAGATTGTCGGCGGGAGGAAAGTGTCAAGTAGTGAGAAGATGATAAAGAAGGAGCAGGAGAGAGAATGTAGCCTCAGAATGTTTTGAGATTTTGCACACGTCAGAAGATTACATCCCTTTTTTTTTACTTTTTGTTATTCCAGGTGTGAGGGAGAGCACTTGGGCGAGTTAGTGCCAGTTCACTGCCGTCAGTGATGATGGTGAGACTGAACATGTGCGCTGGCTGCTTTAGCTGGTAAATCATCTACCAAAGCCTTCACAGTCTACGTTCCTGTTTTGCGGATAAAATATCATTACATTCGGCGATGGGCCGCTTTCGCAGAGACTTCTCGCAGCTCTTTGAATAAGAGTTTATTGAAGGATTGTTGCGGGGGAATAATGGGATGCAGCCATAGGATCTTTGGAATCCTGCCTGTTTTTTTTATTTTTGTTTTAGCCCATATATAAATACTATATATAATCCTACTTGATTGGACTCTGCTACCTAAAAGACACCTGAAGGCTCTCTCTCATGTTGACAAATTCCCCTGTTGATTTACTGAGCTCTTGCTCTGACTCAGACTTCACAATGTCTTCAAGGTTTTTATTTTTTTGTTTTGTTTTCTTTGTTGTTTATTTTCCTCCCAGGCATGTCACTCTCACGTGACCACACTTCAGCCTCTGTCCCTGAGTCTCATCAGGGCGGCTACGCTGAGGGGATGTCCTTCGTAGTTTGCGAATGCTTGCCTGACGTCTCTTCCTCAATCAATCAAGCAAGAAACCAACCAACAATCAATATCTAGGAATGGCCTAAAGATTAGATATGGCTCCAGTTGTATCGCAGTCACGTTTACACTGTCCACAGTATCATGCTCTACCTGTGCCACGTTTTTTTGTGTGTATGTGAATGTGTGTTTTTATTATGTTAGTGTTAAGTATGAATCAGCATTCCAGTTTAATTCCATCGAATTCTCAAGAACAGTAAAAAAAAACAAAAAAAACACCACCACCACTCATGTTTCTCCACAGCGACCTGCCTAAGAAAAGCGCCTCTCTCTAGTACCTCACGGCCAGAAGTGTTCCTCAGTCTGGCTGTTGACTGTTTATCATTCGTCGTATCTTTGTCCTGGAGACAATGTCTGGTGTCCACCAAAGTCATCACCACTGTCCAAGCTGAGACCAAACGTGGTGCAGGTTCTGGCTGCTGGCGACCGGCCCGTTCTCCTGGAACCGCTGTGGTCAGTAGGAGCAGGAGCAGTTCCCATGGAAAGCCCGTGGCCAGTGGCACGGGTTCCCCATAGTTAGGTTCAGGAAAACCCTCTCAGTAACCAAAACGAAAGCAATAGTCCTGGCGGAGCTCATTTTCACCACTTAAGTTCCACGTGGGCGTTTCTCTGTCCCATGTTACACATTTACAGATTAAATGTTACAGATTTAAATGTATACAACAGCTGCAGTCTGTATGAAGAACCTTGACTTAAACCTTTTCCCGTACTGATGCACCATTGAATTTTTACTGTCTTGAGTTATATCCTTTTATTCCTGAATATTTTAACAGTTACTATGTAGGTTTTTCGATAATGCAGGTCACGTAGTTGATCTTTTAAAGCGGCGCGTTTTGTTTTCATGAGGTGGATCTTTCGTTTTTACCACTGGTGTTATTACAGATCCCACTTTATCTAAGCACACCTCCTAGAGAGGCTTGATTTCGATTCTGTGCAGAGGTTTTGGTCCTCTTGTGTTTTTTTTCTTTTCCTTTTTCTAGTACTTTTGTACAGTGTAGAATTCTTTCTCTGTTTTGGCAATATTACTCTGGAGTGATTTTCTCGAAACTGTCTTGTAATTGCACATAGAGAAGTTAATAGTTGATTCACACTGACCTTTTTAATTGAAATCGGATTATTTACGTTAGGTTTTTTTTTTTTTTTTTAAATGAAGGGAAAACTTTGTGTAGTTTTAAAGAGGTTTTCTTTCTTTGGGACTGGTGAGAAACTGACAGGCGTGCTTGACACTGTTTACAAAATTAGCCAAGAGAAAATGCTGCAGTTTCATTCTACATACACTGATCTTAGTTACTGAACCAATTCAAATGGATCCAATGGAAAAAAAAAATTAAGTGCAATTAGACCAAGTGTGTTGTAAAGAAAAATCATTTTATTTGTAAAGGCATTCCAAATAAGAGCCTGACATTCCCATTAATGTAAACCATGAAATTTCTGTCCCTGGTTCAGAATGTTTTCGTGTTTCTTCTCGTCTTACCACTTTAATCCTGATCCTGATCTGATTCCCGAATCGGCGAGAAATCTTAAGTCCTGGTCTCTTCCTGTAAAACGACCTCTGACATTTGTTCTGTTATACCATAGATGGACGTTTTTGGGCCAGGATTTCACCATTTCAAGAGTGATGTTCTTAATTTTTGTATACAAAAAAGTTTTTTGTTTTTTTTTAACCTGATGAGCTTTAAATGGATTTAAAGGAAGAAAAATATTTATTTAGGTTGATGGAAATGGTTGAAAATGTGTTTATTTTTCTTTTTTTTTTGTGTGTGTGTGTGTGTAGCTCTCACATCTGACCAATGACGATGCTGTTCTGCAGGTAGCATTAACTCCTCCTACCACTAATATCCATATTTAGAGTGGCTGGTGGTTTGACCTCATATAGATGACATTTGACTGGTATAATAATCATGTGCATTTTACAAATTCTGAACGAGTTTTAGAGAAATAACCTTTTTTTTTTGTATCCAGTAACTGGCCGCCAGTGTACCATGCGGGGCTCGGACTCTGCTTTTGTGGTCTTGGAGCAGAAACCCAACTGTGTTTTCTCCGGTGGTCTTGCATTTCAAGTAGTTCAAGTAAAACCTTTGCGTTCCATGGTGTGATAGAGCCCAGCTTTTGTGCTATCAATACGTTCCAAGTCTCAGATCCAGTTCAGGTTGTCTCGTGACGCGGCCTCGGCCTTCTCTGGGTGGACAGCCGTCCAGGGCTGTGCTGTCTGAAGGGACCACAGCGGTCCTTCACAGCTGGCCTGGACAGACCGACTCTCTTAGTATGGCATTCCTTTGCAGGCAGGCTTGACCTGCTCTGTAATGTGACCAAATCTTATTGAAGAATGTGCAGTACAACACGTGGGTAATTCACCTCAGTCAAAACAGTCGACCTGCTTTTGTTTCTCTTTCCTCCACTTCAAGTATTTGACGTTTGTTTGAGACAAGCAATACCCGTACACACAGAATACCTGAACGATGTACAGTTTCAGCATGTGCTATGCAGTAAATGCTCGAATCTAGCTCACAGCAGTGTCCTTGTTAACCCACTAAGCAATTGGATTTTTTCCCCCACTGTTTGTATTATACACTATTAGCTGTTGCAGTCTGTATCAAATTTTTTTGTACTTTTTTTTTTAGTTACCTCCTTCTGTTACCGTCACGTCACTTGAAGCTGATTTCATGTCGTTTGTTGCTCCGTTATTGTTTTGAATTGGTGTCATTGGTTTCTTCTCTAATGCACTGCCTTACCGGACGGTTCTGGCCCGACAGACGGACAGTGTATGATGCTTTCAGCAGGAACCGAGCTTTGATTCTGTGCACTGTAACCCAGAAGAGTTTACGCTGTTTGTGCCTTCCCCACTGTCTCATCTACGCTCCCTTTTCTGCCCCCGACCCTCGCCCTCGCAGATTTACTCTGATCTGCTCTCGCTTTTAGAGACTCGTTCCCCCAAACCCCCTGGTCCTAGAGGCGCACCGTCTGATTGTGGAGCTGAAATGTGTGTTAAACTGCGAGGGAGCGTGTCTCATAACCCTCTGTCAGCATCGAACCCAAATTAGAACCCCTATTGTCAGCTGCTTTTCTCTACGGGACATTTTAATGGTGTTTTATGGTAAGCAGAAATGTTTCAAAGCTCATACGTTTCGTTCTTTGCCCTGAATGTCACTGTAACCTCTGAATTAGAGGTGGAATGTGGGTTGTGTACATGCAGTATTTGTAAATAATGCATGAAGCCCCCTGAATCATGTTGTATTGACAGAAAATTGCTTAAAAAAAAAAAAGCATTGAACAGATGTTTCAAACCGATGTCATGTGATGGCATTAATTGTACTGCAGAATGGCAGAATTACTAGCTAATTCTAGGTTACTGTACTAAAATTGCTTATGTTTTCTTGCGTTTGGGTTTCTACATTTTATAAATGTTTATGTTGACCTATAAATCTATGCTTATGTGTATGGAGGCCTCAGCAGACGTGTACATTAAAAATATCGGCCCAGAATTCCCATATAGGTGTACACAAGTGTGTTAGTGTTGCTACTTTATTCAGTTACACCAGCTGTAGCCGCTCACAGCAACGTAACTATGGGCCTCGGCGAAGCCCGCTTGGTTGTGTGGGCTGTTTTGTGGGGTTGCCAGGTTTGTGATGTTGCTACATTGTGCAGGAGAGTTGGCCTTGCATTTACATTTTAATTTCTGTGACATTTTTTAGGGGTGAAATGGACAAAACGTACTGGTCTGGAACATTTGTTTGTTTACTATAGCCATTATTGTCGGTGACTCCTGTAGAGAAAGCTAATATCGAACACCCAGTTCCTAATTTGGGCCTGACGGCGATTACAAACTGACAGAACGTCATTAGCAGCCTATTAGCATCCATCTGCACCGCTGCGATGGTGTACTAGTAAATGTTCTTCCCAGCTTAATCACATCAGGCACACTCATGAGCTCATTCCAGCCTCAGGAGGAGAGTTCATGGCTTGACTCATACACCCACCTATAAATAACGTCCTGCATGCACGCAGCTGTAGATGCACCACAAGCCTGCACGCGACTCCCGGCTTGCAAGGTGCATGCTTTTAGCAGCACATCCCTTCCCTGACTCATATAAAAGTAGTGACACAAGTCCCCTAATCGCTCATTATACTGTCCCTTAAAACGAAATGAAAGATGTCTTGCACTTACCCCCCCCCCCCAAACGTTTCGGTTTAATCTTTTGTCTAATGGCGGATTACGAAACCATGTTAAAACAATCATCCAGTTCTTGTGTATATGTTTGTGTAGATAGAAGATTTCTATATGATCAAGCTTGTCAATAACGCCTTAAAACGTGCATCACTCATCGGTCCACAGAATTGCGCTTTACGGGTCTCTCCTCGCTCTGGCTGCTCATTCCGAAAGCCATAGCGCGCCCACCTCCACGTCTACCTGACCCGTCGTCTGTAGATGGTTTAAAGTTACACAGCATCCCATGTCACGCGTTAGCAATTAGTTGGTGCACTCGCTGATTGTACGATGCCCTGTTCGAGAGGCTCGCAGTGCGTCCGTGCCCCACGCAGTGCGAGCTTTTATATGAAGTGTACATTTTTTTTCAAATGTTGTGACCGATTAGTTTTGATCTCATCCAAAGGCAAAGCAAAGAAGAGCCTTAACCCTTGCACTGCTGGTCTTTCTGGCTAGCATTGAGCCCATAAACCTCGTCTTGGTTAGGGTTAGAGGTGCTTTGGGGCCCGAATCATTGGAAATGCTGGGCAGAAAGTGTGTGTGGAAGCTTGCTGTGGAGACGGAGGAGAGTTTTCGGCTTGAGAGCAGCTTGCTGGAGGTCCGGTGTGTGTTTTGTACAGTATCTCTGCCCCGTGACAGAGCTGACCATACGGTAACGGGGTGGATGAATGTTCAAATTCTGAATCGGTGACATTTCTAGTAGTAATAGTAGTACTATCACTTTTTTATGATCCTTTCACAGTCCACATATCGTGATACTTTTTTTTGAGGGGGGGGGGGACCTAGAGTGGCATCGTTGCAGGCCAGAGTAGGTAATGGAGATCGACATCAGGAGAACGTTTAAAACGGTTTTTCAAAGGAGTAATTGTGTACTTTCAAGTATGACATTGTACTTTTAGGCACTAAGTGACACTGCTCTTTTATGTGACGTGTGACCAGTTTTAAAAGAAACAGCATCTTTCTTTAATGCATAAAAGATCTGCAAAATATATGCAATGATGTGTATGTAATATTCAATCCTCAAGTATAATCCAGGTTGTATGAACTTTGTATAGTGAGTTTTAATATTGTATGGCCGTACCAATATGTATTAATTCTTATCAGAAGCCTTAGAGTTGTCTACCCAAAGTGCTCCCTTAGACTACCCTACACCTACCTGAACTTTACAAAGCATTAATAACTATATTTTGTTGCGTTTTTATTTGTACCCTTTTTGAATAAAATAGATTTGTACTGTATATTTGTACCTCTCTGTGAACTACTTAGGGCGGTTTTGTTTTTTTGTTTCGTTGTTTTGCTGTTTTAATTATATGTAAGGACACAAAGATATTGTATTTTTATTGTTACAGCTAACTTCTTGGAAACATTGCATTTATCATGTTTGTTAAGTAAACACAATATAATATATATAATATTACCAAAGTGGCTGAACTTGATTCCTTATTGCACTGTTTAACTGTGGAACACTGTGTGTGAAATGAAAGTTACAGGTGTGACGTGGCAAAAATGTATCAACAAGTACAAAAATTATCGTACTTTCAAAGCAGGGGTGGGCGATATGACGATATGAGGTCATGAAGATCTGTGTGCTGACAATCTGCCAAAGCAGAGATTGCAGTATTGTCTATATAAACTACATTCTATCTATTGCGGTTCTACGCACTTCCTAATTTTTTTCTCCCTAAAACAAATCGCAGTTTTTGCTAGTCTGTCCAATGCCCACCTTATAGAAATAGCACCAACCAAGGAGAACTACGGGACTGACATATAGTTCACACACACACACACACACCGGCTGGAAGTGAAAACATAATGGAGGAGTTGGTCCCTAAAAAAACTCTTATATGCACTAGTTGGCATCTTTATTGTTTACCATTTTATTTTTTTTGGTGCTCTTTTATTTGTCGTCCTTAAGTTATATTGCTCAAACTAAAATCTGTTCCGAAATGTACATTTGGCCTAGTTCTTTTGGAACTATATTTATAGAACGGAAAATGGTTTGGTTGTACTGTTCAGTAACTTGCAGAATTGTACATGGATTCAGTCACACATGGATTTTTTTGAGAACCAAACTCATAGTTAAGCGGAAATCCTCACAATAACGTGGAAGCTGCAAATATTCTCTGCCTTTTTTACGGCAATAAATATAGTTTTTCTGGATGTTTTCACAAAAGGAGACCTGTTTAACTCGCCATGGTGTCCCAATACTTTTGTCCCGTGACCTTCTGAGGTATACATCTCGGCGGGGAAAGCACTCAGACACTTCACACTCCACAGTCCGATGGATCTCCAGGAGACCTTTGCAACGAGCCCTCATTTGTATTTTTAGCCTGAGTAGATCAGGGGTTATTCTCCAAAAACCCGTTCCCCTGGCCAGGGTGTCCCAATAGTTTTGTCCAGCAACCTTCTGAGTGACATATCTCGGCAGGGAATTTAAATTCGAATACGGGTTTACCTTTACATTTTCTATAAGGGTAATGCATTAAACTGAGTTTAACATGAAATTAAAGTTTTCTGGGACCATATTTGGAGGCACATTTAAGGTTTACACTATAAAAATAAGTATTTTTAGGCCTTTTATTTTTAACCAAAACATAGGAACGAAACTCGCACGAAAAGCGGGGGATTACTGTAGTTATAAATCAATATAAAATACCATGATGAAATCGAAATCGTGATTTAACTGTAAAAAAAAAAAATAGTGATACTATATCTTGGCCATATCGCCCACCCCTATGTCAAAGTGTAAATACAGTCTAGTTCAACAGGTCAAGTTATGCTCTCTGTTATGAAACAGTTGATCAGTTTTGGTCGTATTTCTAGTACTTTTGAAGGATAAATGGTGAAACATTGCCTCATTAAGACTGAATAACTAGGCGTAGTACTGAAGAGTGTATTCTTAGGTCTGCCCTTCTGGCACTCTTGATCTGAATTGGAGACAAGTCCGCATTGTGTGGGCTTTGGAGTGCTTCACAGCTCCGTCTGGCTGCGGGGAAGAAGAGAGAGCTCTTTGTATGGAGCGAGTGAGAGTTCATTTCAGAGCAGAGCGCTGCGTTTACTGAGCCAGGGAGAGACACACACCCTCTCGGAGGTTAGGTCAACATTTATTCCACATTCTACTCCTGGGATTCATCAGGATCGTTAGATCTGTTAATCCAGTAACAGACAATGGCTTTCTGAAAGGAGCGTTCGGAAGTCTGAGGACATAAACACTGTATTCTTCTAGACCCCCCACACCCACCCCTTCCGTCTCATTCGTTTTGGCCTTTGTAGACATCTGTAAACATGATAAAAGTGAGTATCCTGATAGGCTTGCAAAAAAAGGCAATTTTGTCTTTAGGTCCCTCTCCTTTGATTCATTAGAACTAAGCAGGCATAAAAAAACAGCTCATAAAACATCTAGAACATGTAGCATACAACATGCAGGATTCAGCTAAAGCAGTCCCCATCGAGCTTCACTGTCCATAAAACACCCCCTTTAATGCATAAAATGTCCCTTTTTTTTGCTTCTTTCTGAATTAGACTCCGAACTTCCTATTGAAACTAGACTGGGCCTGTAAGCATTCGAGAGTAGGAGCCGTCGTTTTGGTACAGTTCTGTGAACAAGATCTCCAGGAGAGAATGGGGGAATCTGATCCTAGATCAACCTTCTACTCTGAGATGTTCTGTGAAGACCAGTCCTGAGTGCAGAATGTCTCGAAATGGCGAATGAGATCCTGCCCTAATGTGTAGGCACCCAACACCCAACACGCCATTCCATACAGGAGAATGAATGCCACGGAGCCTGTCGCCCTAAACAAGAGCTGCGTTCCCTGAAGCATCGACGCGCCGGATTCTCGTCTGTCGTACTCTAGTGTGCGAAAGCTATAGGCCAGGGCTGGCGTTCGTCTCGAAGTCAGAGCGCTGACCTAGGATCAGGCTGCTCTGCTGTTTACTGTGCTCTTTAATCCCAAATAATCGATTCTAGATCAACACGCGTATTTCAAGATGCCTCGCGAATACCAACCCTAGCTCTCGAGAACTGCCTGAGTTGTATAGTCTGCTGCATTTGGGTCCATTTCCTCTCACATGATCTGCATAGTAACGATAGAAAGTGTCAAATGTAGGTGTTGCGAACAGATGTTTGCATAGTGATTCAATGTATTTGAAAATATGTAGCTCCGTTTTCGTCCTCGAAAGCACCCAGGAATGGCTCAAAACAGGAACCTTTGTCCAGTGCGCACATCACATTGCCATTTCGGCCCCGTAGAGTTGATCTGACGGATGTTGGAGGTATCGTTAAAGGTAACGCGGAACAAAAGGTTTTATGGAAACGTCTGTAAACCTTCACGTCAAGTAGCGCGTCAGTAATGTGAGCAATAAATAACTGGAATGAAAGAAAACGAAGCATAGAGTAAAAGTACAATCTAACAGTTTACCCTGTTTCTGATCGGTACAAGGCATCAGTGAATGGATGCCGCATGACTAAGCTAAGAATTGGAACCTACACTTGTGTAAAACTAGCGTATTTAATAAATATGATCTACAGCGTCTATAGTTTTTTTTAAATAAATGGCCTGTCAAATACGCATGTGCTCAATGCCTCAGTCTGGCAAAAATACACCTCTCGTCCCGTTTTTTTGTGACATATGCAATTCTGTCGGACTGTTCGTCTTTCATGCAGCCTGTTTTTGTTTCTTTTTTTTTATACACAATATCATTATCTTATAAACAAAACTTGTACTGAAACTAAAAAATATCATACCTGTCTCGATATAAATCCATAACACAAAACAGCTTTCCAGTGACAAAGGCAACATTATCATTCATTTGTACACGCCTCAACTGTAACGGCTAGCATCACGAGGTGCAGGACCTCACTGGTAGTAGAGAGGTAATGAACATATTATACAGTACAGTGACAACAGCAGAGGAAGAGACTGAGTTGATCAAGACTGGTCAAAAAAAAATAAAATATTACTGATATTCTGGCTCAGCTGAGGAGTCTGCAGTGTGAACGATGTGCAAAATCGAAAGAAAGAGCAGGTCAATATGACCAGTAAGAGAAGAATGAGCCAGTGGGTCGCAGTGTTTCGCTCTCAGGCTGGGAGGACAGCTAGTGGTCCTCAACATCCCTGAGTGCCTGGACGAGAAAGATCCCGTGTCGTGTTCTGTAGACCAGCACGGAGGCTTCAGGAGGTCTGGAGTGACTTGAGTGTACCATGAGCCAGATTTCAGTATGAACCAGTTTTGTTTCTGCTTCGTCATTTTAGCATACAGAAGCACCATATGCTAACAGTCAACTGGGTGTTTCTTCTTGTCAGAAAAGAAACAAATATAGTAACAAAAACGAAGACGTCTTTGATTGCTGACAGTATTCAGTTAGAGTTGTGTTAGATTATGGGCAGGGAAAGTGACAGTAACTGTGTGTTCAAGTGTGAGTTGGCATAATGAACATATAGTCCATGTGTGGGCCTGTAGGAGCCCTGCAGAGGCCAGCGGTCAGGCTGGGCACCGAGAAGGCCTGTGACGAGGTAGTTGTATCCGTGGATGTGAGCGAGCCAGTGAGGAGCTCCAGCAGAGGGAGGGAGGCGCAACTACAGGTAAACTCCAAACTGCATCACATGGCTGAATGTGGGATGTGGCTACATGTCTCCCTCCCTTCAGTGTAGTTCCTTGTGCAAAAAGTAGAAACCCTCCTTTGTTTTACTGCGTTGAGGGCTACAACCGTAATATGTAGGCCCTGAAAATGGAACAACGAAAAATCATACACTTGTTCAACATGCTTGTTCATAACGCAGGGAGATTCTTTACCCTGCTGTTCACTTTGTAACTGTTTCTATATAAATAAGTGTAGAGTTTATGTCTGTGACAGTCTTGGAAACTTTGGACTACAGAGCTTCTGAAGCAGTCCCACACTTGGAATGGTTTCCCTTGTTTTGAGAATAACAGAGCCAACAGAGCCCCCCGACTGAAGTTTGTGACGGCGCTGGTCCGACTAGGGCAGCTTCATGAACAGGCCGTTGTCCATGGAGGAGACGGGCATGGGGAAGGGGAACTGGAACAGGTTCATGTCGGCGGTGAGGGCGGCCATGGCTGCTGGGTCATGCTCGATCTGCGTCCGCAGCGACGGGTCGATCTTCTCCAGCCGCCTCTTGAGCCGCTTGGCTTCCCTCTCGCGCACCAGCCGCGCTTGCCTCTTCTCAGGCGTCTCGTTGGCCCGTTTCATTCGCATGGCCTCGCGGTCCCGCTGCAGTCTTCGCGCCCGCTGCTCGTCCGACTCCTGCATGCGCTGCATCCGCTTGGCCTCGCGGTCGCGGAGCCGCCGCATCTCCCGTTCCTCAGGAGTCTCGCACGCACGTTTTGTCTTCTTGGCCACGCGCTCGCGCTCCAGCCGCTGCATCCGGGCCTCGGTGGGCTCGTTCCTGCGTCGGGCCGCCCACTTCCTCATGGAGGGCGACTGGCTGCCCACCAGTTGCTGGTAGGCCATGCAGTTGTTGCACACTAGCAGCACCCCGGCTGGGTACACAGGCATGGGATTAAGGAGGTCAGGTAGAGGTGGGAGGCTAGGAGAGGGGCTCAGGGCATCTGGGAGGGAAGGAAGGGAGGGGCCAGAAGAGAGGAGGCTGTCGTGGACTGGGGGCAGCGCAGGGCCAGGGCTGGGGCCGTGGCTGTGACCATGGTTGGGGTCGTGACTGTGACCATGACTGGGGCCGTGGCTGTGACCGTGGTTGGGTCCATGGTTGGGGCCGTGACTAGAACCATGACTGGGGCCGTGGCTGGAGCCATGATTGCCAGTGGGGCCAGCTGACAGAGGCTGGGACATGGAGCATGCCTCGTCTCCACTGCTACTCACCACGTCACTGAGGTTGAGGAACTCTTTCAGCTTTTCCCTGCAATACACAATTCACTTGTTAGACAACATCACTCGGATTCATACAGCCACTGCTTTGAAACCAGTCCTCCTACTTAACACAGGTCTGTCTTTTTATAGCAAACACAGAGCCGGAATAATAGAACAGACCACCTCCGAAATTTCCAGTGTTTTATCTTTTCCAGCTGCAAGTACTGAACTGAGCAGCTCTGCCTTTGTTTTTAAGAACTGATGACAATATTTCTCCTCATTTCCAAATAAAATATTGTTCTTTAAAGCAGAATTTTAAAGGAAAAGATCAGAATAAGAGAAATGCTGCATCGTTTACAGAACTGGAAGTAGTAGTGTTTTACCATCGAACTTTTCTCAGTGTGAGAGGAGAGAGTGTAATACAGCAGTGTTTTTATACTTTTCCTCATTAAATAAGATGTGATTCAGCTGATCTCTATTCATTATTATTAGCTAAAGGCGATGCTGCTCAATACAGGGTCTAAGGATAGATATTTAGATTTAAATCGGACTATTGAATTCCACAGTTTAAATGTAGTAGAAAGAACTCAAGGTGACTTGTGTTGAATCTGTAAGTTTCCATTGTGGCTGGCAGCCAGTGCTCTGTCTTGA
>JBBPDE010000038.1:5588732-5599171 GCA_037974605.1 Nannopetersius ansorgii | reverse complement strand
CACACACACATATTTACACACACACACACACACACACACACACATATATATATATATATATGTAAAACTATTGATGGCCTCCTGATACAAATACACTGTATATATTTTCACTGCGGGGACAATGCTTTAACCATTTTTGTCTTTTTTTTTTGTCCAACTGTCCATTACATTGTTTGATAATGTCCTGATGAGTGGCCGTGTCCCGGGGTGTGTGTCCTGTGGCCCTGTGCAGTCAAATTAACTCGTTCTGAGATAAGAATATTCAGGTCACCTCCTCTTTAGCACACCAGCCATAAAAGGCACCCAGATGCCATTTAGAAGACGTGACTAATATTTTGACCGGTGATAATGATAACGTTGTTGACTGTGTGGACCTGAATATCAATCATTAAAAATATTTCAAATAATCGAAACACATCGGGTATGTTAAAATGGACTGGCATACTATAGACTGGCACCTTCATTCTGAATATATGATAAACTGTAACTAATAATATTGTTAATAATGTTGCTATATGTAATTACCATCCAAATGTGTGTGTGTGTGTGTGTGTGTGTGTAGTTTGTATGCCCTCTATGTAGAGCTGCCATTACATTGCGGTGCAAAATGAGTGTAATTCAATGTTAAAAGTCCTGTAAAAAATGCCATTTTTAAAAAATGCATGTAAATATACACGTTTAAGTCGCATGTTGAGGAAGTCTTCCGTCTTTTTAAATCGATCTGTTAGCGTGTCATGCTTCATTCTGCCAGGCAGGTGGATGAAGTGATAATTGAAGAATCAATGTGTGTGTGCAGGTTTTTTTTTAAAAACCAGGATTTTATTGATTTTATTGTATTATTGATCGGCCTATAATTGTATTTCCAATATTCTGCTGCATTGATGATGTCTGCACGGGACGTGGACATTCGAGTAAAGAGGTGCATTTAAATAGCATGAGCTCATGGGTGGTGGTGTGTGTTGGTGTTAGGTGGAGCCAGTGGATGCGGGCTGGTCGGGTGGTAGAGGCAGCGTAGTGTAGCACTGGAGTCCCGGATAATGAGGATGCACTCTGGCAGCTGGCCTGGAGTGTATGGATGTGTTAGGTTGGAGTAATCAGCTGCGTGAACCCTGTGTGCCCATCAGGGTGTGTGTGTGTGTGTGTGTGTGTGTGTGTGTGTGTGTGCGCGCATGTGTATGTGATTTGATGCTTTATGGCTATGATGCACAAGCTCAGATACACACGCATGCACAGAAGGATGCAGAAACACACACACACACACACACACACACACACACCCTCACTCTTTCAGACCAGGGTCCTCTGGGATTGCACACTTCACTTCTCTCTTGCACCGCTGAACACACAGAGCCGAACGCATGACCACTCATATCATCATCTTTATTAAAATAGATCTCCAACTTAGGCACGCACACACACACACACACACACACACACACACACACGCACACACTGCCTAACACACATCAGCGCGGTCACCAACGCGCCCATTAGTGTTTCCACGGACCACAATCAAGATTAAAATAACTCATTTCAATGTATTGATATTTGTAAGAAATGAATGGAGCGGGTGGCTGGGATTCGTAATGATGCATAGAGTTAACAAAACTCCATCATGTTTATTTGCGCCGTTGTTCTACGATGTGATTTGTCCTGTAAAAAAAAAAAAAAAAAAAAAATATCGAGCTCACGGTACACCAAACAAATGCTTTTCCAATATCGCGGAAGAGAATGAATAATGCGGTATCATTTATTTCTTTTAGTGGTGCTGCAGACGTGGCTTTAATTGCATTACCGGGACGCAGGACTTGCTTCGCTTCGGACCACATCTCAATTTAAGTTTTGGAGCCGGTGGCCGCGCCGCCTCAGAAATAATTAATATAAAGTAAGTCCTTATTGGGCCCAGTGAAATTGCACATACTAATAAATACATAACGGCAGAATAAATATCGAGCGCTTGGGTGTATGTGGACAGTGCGTGTTCGATTTGATTTCCACACTTTTGCGGGGCCTGTGAGGCCGTGTGAGAATGGGAGTCAGTGTGTGTGTGTTACCTGTTTGTGTGTATGCGTGCGTCTCAGTGCGGTCCGGGCTGGACTCCCGGCTGCTGTCACTCTTTCTCTGCAGTTTTCCCTGGCTTCTCTTCGGTTCTCCATTGGCAATAACGAGGATGGGCAGGAAAGGGCATTATTGGTATTGATCTACCCAGGGGGATCATTAGGCATCACTATCAATCCACAGCTCCGAGCTGCACAGTACCGGCCGCCACAGACATTGCCAATTTGTCCCTATTAGAGAGCCCAGTCTCGGGGTGTCTGCTCTGATAAAGCCGGCCTGCGGCCCAGTACAGTCAGACCGCCTGCGTCCGACCCCGGAGCCTTCCGGTCACCTCTCCACTGCCACCCTGCCTGCGGGAGACACACCGGGGCCGGTCCTGCAGGACGTCTGTTGCAGGAAAATACATAAAAACATATATATATATATATATACACACATATATCAAGTGCTTTTGAGGTGGTACAGTTAGATCTCTCTTGATTAGAAGAGTGCAGAGTTTTGATCTGAAGCATTAATAATAATGTTATTTGTGCTTCAGATATTATTTAATTGTTTTAGAAATACATAAAAATGTTTATGAAAACTTGAAAATATGACAAAATGTGACCAGCAGCGCTGAGGATATTAAACATTAATAAAGTTTAATAAAATCATGGAGTTTCTAAATATTGGCATATAGTTTTGGTTGGTTCACACACACACACACACACACACACACACACACACACACACACACACACACACACATATATATATATATTTACACACACATGTATAGCGAATATATATTGTGTGTGTATATATATGCCTGTTATATACCTGTGTATATATAGCTGTGATATATATATATGTTTGTGTTTGTGTGTGTGTGTGTGTGTGTGTGTGTGTGTGTGTGTGTGTGTGTGTGTAAAATATATAGACACTGATTTTATGAATAGTTCTAAGGCTAATACTGATTAGTAATACTGAAAGATCTTCTGTCACCATTTCACTGTTTATCAACTCTATCTGCTCTCCTCTGGATAAAAGCTTTTAGCTTTTAGCTCCTCACCTTTTTGTTTATTGGGCTGTGACACAAGATGCTCCGCCACTCTGCCATGACATAGTGCTCTTTTTCTCATCAGCAATGTAAAATCCAGGCCAGGCATGTTGGTGTATTATTGGAGTATTATTGGTGTATTATTGGTGTATTATTGGTGTATTATTGGTGTATTATTGGTGTATTATTGGTGTATTATTGGTATATTGTTGGTATATTGTTGGTGTATTATTGGTGTATTGTTGGTATATTGTTGGTGTATTATTGGTGTATTGTTGGTGTATTATTGGTGTATTATTGGTGTATTGTTGGTGTATTATTGGTATATTGTTGGTGTATTATTGGTGTATTATTGGTGTATTATTGGTTTATTATTGGTGTATTATTGGTGTATAATTGGTGTATTGTTGGTGTATTATTGGTGTATTATTGGTGTATTATTGGTGTATTATTGGTGTATTGTTGGTGTATTGTTGGTGTATTGTTGGTGTATTATTGGTATATTGTTGGTATATTGTTGGTATATTGTTGGTGTATTGTTGGTGTATTATTGGTATATTGTTGGTGTATTATTGGTGTATTGGTGTATTATTGGTGTATTGTTGGTGTATTGTTGGTGTATTATTGGTGTATTATTGGTTTATTATTGGTGTATTATTGGTGTATTGTTGGTGTATTGTTGGTGTATTATTGGTATATTGTTGGTATATTGTTGGTATATTGTTGCTGTATTGTTGGTGTATTATTGGTATATTGTTGGTATATTGTTGGTATATTGTTGGTATATTGTTGGTGTATTGTTGGTGTATTGTTGGTGTATTGTTGGTATATTGTTGGTGTATTATTGGTGTATTGTTGGTGTATTATTGGTGTATTGTTGGTGTATTATTGGGGTATTATTGGTGTATTATTGGTGAATTATTGGTATATTGTTGGTATATTGTTGGTATATTGTTGGTGTATTATTGGTGTATTGTTGGTGTATTGTTGGTGTATTGTTGGTGTATTATTGGTGTATTATTGGTGTATTATTGGGGTATTATTGGTGTATTATTGGTATATTGTTAGTGTATTATTGGTGTATTATTGGTATATTGTTGGTGTGTTCCTGTAGGAGCTGCAGGGTGAGCACAGGCTGAAGTTCCTCCAGTAGACGCGCAGTGCTACAAAGCGACCGGTCTACTTAACCCTGTCCGTTTACTACTGTGTTAACAGAGAGTAGAGACTCAAAGAGGAACACACACACACACACACACACACACACTCCTGCTTCCACTTCCCCGGATGGCTCTTAAGGCAATCAAAGGGTGTTTGGCCTTCCGACTCAATAGCATCTGAAAAGGTGATAGTGACAAATCCATGGCGATAGATTTATCCCTTGTATCCAAAGAATGTTGATACAATGTGGCGGCAGGAAGCCTTTCAGGTTTTACAGAGGGACTGTAGATTTGGGTGTGAAGGACTTTAAGGTGTATCGACTGGCCTGTGAATATGGCAGTCAGTGCTTGTGCGTCCTTCTTTATGAAGTGTATCTACCCAGATGTCTCCTTTTCCCACGGCCCCTGACCCCAGCGTGACCACCCTGACCCAGACTGACAGCTCCGCCATGGTCACTCCTTTCACACACTGCTCCCACACCACTGATTAAATGACCATTAAAGGGACCGGCTTATATATTAAGGCTCTATAGGTGTGCTAGTGTTAGCGAGTTTATTTTTATAGAAGGGACGCACCGGTCATTCATTCTTATGGCTGATTTGGGGAACACAAATGGCACATTTTCTTGCATTTTAGCCTTTTTAATTTAAACCCATTAAAAACGAACATAGTAATGAAATGAAAACATACTGCGATATATTTTTTCTGTTTTTTTTTTTCTGTGACTTTCTGTAATCCGGGGCCGCTAAATAAATGCCATTATTTACTTTGAAACCTTCGCAAGTGTCCCATGCAGAGACGTAGTGTTGCCTTCCTATAGTTTTATTAAATAGGTGTTTTGTGACAGAAACGAAATAAAACTCTACAGTTTCTTTACAGATGAAATAATCCTGTTAATTATATGGTGGTTTAAATTGCGGAAATACTTCGTTTTTACTTGTCAATTATAGGGGTCACTGGTCCAGTTCCTTTAAATAACGTTACATTCAATGAAGCTCATTTTTGTTAAAGGGCAGCTGACTGTTTTGCACAATGAATCATGCATGAGTTTGTATTTGGTACTGTGGAGTTCCAGCATGCATATACATCGCATATACCCTTACCCTGGTTGCTTTATTTATATTATAAAATTAAAATGTAAAAATATATCCTCCTGAGACCCGTCCCATTCATTTCTGTCCTTTATCGTTTTGTTTACCTGTATCCTCCTTAAGTATTTGGAGAAACCCCATCAAGCCCTATGTGTTCTGTAGAGGAGATCCTGGGCTTTCCAGTGATGGTCCTGTGAGGGGTTTGCATGCCGGGAACAAGGACTGCAATGACAAGACATACACAAGGAGCACCAAATGCAAGATGTTCCTCTGCAAAACCAAAAATAAAACCAGAACTATCACAGCTAAACTATCCAGAGGATGTTCTAGGACTAAAATACAGGTTTCGCAACAGAAGAGTGATACAGAATTTTATTGTTTTGGGTTAATATCACTTTTTTTATTTTTTAAATTCAGTTGTATTTTCACACGGAGATCGTCCTGTTGTCCTCTACAGTGGACATGCTGAGAAATGAAAATAAAAAAATATATTCAAAGAAATTTCAATTTTTTAAGCCGTTTTTTTAGGCCCAAATAGACAGGAAATCACACAAAAAGACACTTATTTCCTTTGGTTCTTGGGAGGATAAAATAAATTGGTTGTTTTAGAGCAAACATCTGCATTCTGAACATGCATCCATAAACTGTAATAGGTATTATTTAAGATTTTGTTTTGACCATTAAGGTGTGGCATTACCAATAGTTCACAACTGGCAAGCGAGGCTCATATCAATCACGGCTGGCTGATATTATAAGAATTTGATTTGTATGTGATAACGTCATCTTCTTTGGGCCTAATTCTAGGTAAGGGATAAATCTCGCTTTAAAGTGAGTTAAAGCACCCGCGTTGTTGACGTCGTCTGAGTATATACACACCTGGATTGCCGTCCCTCCGAGAGATGAATGCGGCATTAGGTGATGCTACAGTTTGACTCTCCTCTTTTAACTTCGGTCCGTTTGAAACGAGAGCCTTCCATGTAATTAAAGCAATGTGGGGCCGTGCACTTCAGACTGTACGGACTCAGGAACCGGCCCGAAAAGTAATATCCAGGTCCGACAGCGGCCCTGTCACACACGCCGGCCGCGTTGAGCCATTGCTTACCGCGGCGATATAACACGCTCCCGGGAGAGTCGCTCAAAGCCGGCCATTTTCTTTCACCTAATCAAACGCCGTCTTGCTTTGAACCCCCTAAAGAGGAGTGTGGAAAGGTAGGGGCCGCATGCATGCACCCATCAGTCTTCCTTTCAGGCCAGGGCCCGGAGAAGACATGCTTTGGTGTTGTCCACTGAGTGGAAAGGGTAGAAAATGTCCATACGGCTGTGTGGCCCTTCATTTTGTGTTCAGTAATCCTCCCCCCTTGCTTGAATATCTACTGTCCAACAGAGGGCAGTGTGTGCTGCCCGGCAGCTCGGCCACCAGCAGGGCTTCAGTGCATTGTCTGAGCCTTGCATGCATAAAAAAAAATCTTGTTCTCCACTGTCTCGTGCTGATTCTTTGTTGTTATATACAAAGAGATGACACACAGGGCCTATTGTCCTCCGTGCTCAGATTGCTGATTTTGGAACCAAAGCGTGGAAAGTGTGCACGAGTCAATCTTGTCCGTCCGTCCGTCGTTTCTCTTTGTTTATTATTTCTATCAGTTTCCTCTAGTGCAAATGTAAAAAACGGCAACGAGTGTGTCGTCGAGAGAAGCCCCGGCCTTCGGGCTCTATTAAATGCGTCTGTGTTCATCTGCTGTTGGTTTTCATGGAGGTAGGCAGTCTGGTGTAATCAGATCAGAACCGGGATCACTCACGAGCCTCAAAAACACAAATGAAAACATATGTGGAGGACGAGAGAGCCACCGAGAGCTGCGCCCACAGGATCTATGGCCTGCCATGCAGCGGCAGATCAACATCATATTAGGATTGTGTGTGTGTGTGTGTGCGCGCCGTTTCATCAGATGGAGGTGAGGACAGAGAGCGAAGGTGAAAAAAAGAGGGAGAGATGGATGAGGGCCGTCGTGGGGCTGTGGGTGTTTTAATTATATGGGCCGCGTGGTGTTGGCTGGGCGTTTGCTATCTCTCGCCGACTTTAGCCCCCCGTCTCATGATTTGAGCTCCTACCTTTATCCCTAAGCCCTCAGCTCTTCTGGCCAAACAAAGAAAAAAGGGAAGGGCTAGGCTGGGGTTTTTACAGCCTTAACTATGCCACGCTTACCATTTATATCTCCCCAATCTTCCTTTGGCCTTTTTTTTCCCCCCTCCATAGCACAGAGCGCGCTAACCCCTTTAAACTGACCCGGGCGTCCGGCCGCGCTGCATGAGAATATGGTTATCAGAGGCATGGGCTGATCCGAGGCCCGGGAGGAGCGGAGGCCTGGCCCAGCAGCGGAGAGGCTCAGATCCGGCGCCGCAGCCCGTACCGAAGAAGCAGGGTGAAGCAGCACTTTTTCTTTTTCCTTCCCCTCTGCTCTTTCCTTCCCGCACAACCCCCCCCCCTCCTCCTTCCCCCTTCTGTGGAGTAGATCATCGAAATGCCAAGCGTTCCGGCTGCATAGTGTCTCTGACAACACTATTGGCTGAAAATGGCTTCTGTGGACAGGCACGCCGGTCACATGACCTCACCCCAGAGCCTCGCTGAAAGAGACTCCTCTAAAGATTCCACATATAGACGTGCTGGAGGATTTGACATTTTCCGGCGTACAGTATTTTCGGGCCAAAAGACGATTTTTTGATATATTTTTCAGAGGAAAAAAAAAAAAAACTGGAAGGAAATCCTGGAAGTCATCTTTCGCAGAAATGCGACCAATAGAATTGTTTGTTCTGCTTGATGGCTAATAAAAGGTGGATTACAATTTTTATTTTGTTGTTGTTGTTGTTGTTGTTTTTGTGCTGGGTTGCAACATTTTAGCTCCCCTAAAATAGATCCATTTGTGAATTGATTGTTGTTTTATTAACAGCAGAGCAAGTAGAGAAATATGTGATTTGAATTTGCCCTCCAGATCTAGTATACACACACACACACACAAGGATGCTGTTTCAATATTTACAGCTCAGTCTGTACTAATACAGTACACTTAATCCCAAAAATGGAACAGGATTGTAAATAGCAGATAAGGTTTTTCTACGACTTCCCGAAGTGTGTTCGCGCTCGCCGCTGTTTTCATGTTTCCGTTCAGGGTGTGTGTGTTTGTACATGGCCTTTTTACGCATGTGTGTGTGTGTGTGTGTGTGTGTGTGTGTGTGTGTGTGTGTGTGTGTAATATCTGTTCTGTACTGTATCTCCATGACAACATGCTTTTTGATGTGGATTCTCTCCCTGACATTTCTCCATTTGGGGAAGATTGTGAATTGCTTCCACTCTCTTCTTCAGCCAGCATGTCATAGGGAGGGGAAAAAAAAGGTGTTGGGGGGGTGGGGTTGTGGGTGGGGGGCACTAGGAGGAATCTAATGGGCGTCTGGACTGATTGTCCTCAGCCGTGGCAGTAGAGACAAAGCAGATGAATTGTGAAATGTATTCGAAGAGATTGGAGACAAGTGCATGTCAGCACCCCCTCCATCTCCAGCCCCTCTATACCACCACCACCCCCCTCTTTCTCTCTCTCTCTCCTCTCCTCCCTCAGGATCCCTCCTTCTCTCTCTCCTCTCCTCCCTCAGGATCCCTCCTTCTCTCTATCCTCTCTTTTTTGTCTGACACTCTGCAAAAAAAAAACAAAAAACGGCGGTGCTCTGTTTGAGCAAAACATTAGAAAAAAATGCCATTTTTTGCCCCCTCTCATATTAGCACTTGGGGGCAGATTATGCTTGATGTTTGTCTGTTTCTGTAAATTTTTTTGTCAGTGGGTACAACAGCCCTGTCGGATTAATTTGAATTAACGCAAATGAACGCTGCTAATGTGAGGGAAGCGTTTAGCATTACCAGTGTAATAATTAGAAGTCATTAAGGGCAAGTCGTTCGTTATTAGTCAAGGTCTTGTTGCTTATCAATTAGGATTATTGCTCAGTTAACAGCTGGTTAAATATAATACTAGTCTGCGAATAGAAACTGCAGAGAAGTTTTGAATGGGACTGCACTGAACCAGTCTTTCAGATACAGAGCGTCCTCCCTCCCCTGGTTTTGAACCTGACTCGCCCGTCTGTCCCGTCTGGTCATCGTCTGGCCCCTGTCTGGCCCCTGCCCCAGCCGGTGACCCCAAGCAGGGCAGGGGCGCGGCCAGTTACTCAGCACTGAGGCTTTCTCCGGGTCTGTTTGGGGAAATCAGCCTGCAGTCTGGCTGAGGACTGAGCAGCGAGCACTGAACGAATTTCTTGAAAATCTAAAACTAAAATATACATAAAATCAAATCCAGCATTGGTCACAAATATATACATAAAAAAACCACTTCAAAACGGATTTGATTTGATTTTAAGCTGTGATTACACGCTTAAATATTTTCCGTTGACAATAGATACATCAGTATTGTTACAATCCCGGTGGAGTCCAGTCAATAGAAAATGGCAGCTCAGCTCTCTCACTTTTTTTTTTTTTTTTTTTTTGTTTTCAGGTGAATGTATTTATTATTCATTCTTGCATCAGTGTGTATCTCTGGCCTTCCATATTTGACTATGAATAATGGAAGAGCTCATGGAGCAGAAAAGTGGAGGTGTGTGTGTGTGTGTGAGAGAGAGAGAGAGAGAGAGAGTGTGTGTGTGTATGAGAGGAGCTGTGACTGGCCACTGCTTGGTCCTACACGGCCTCACTGTCCTTAATAACAGTTTATAAATCAAGAGGCTCCTGTCAGCTGCACTGCCTTCATTAAAATCAAATGGGAAACTGGCCTCTTTGGATTCAATTTTAATAAAACCAGGTAATCAAATACAACTCGAAAAAAAAAAAAAATAGGTCATCATTTCACAGCCTCCGAGATGTCCAGCGCATTCACTGTTTTGTGTATGCACTATGTTCACAGGGCCAACCTCCCTGCAGCAAGAACACACACACACACACAATCATGTATTCAGTGCTACAGTATACGTGCATACAAAACACTCACATACATGCAAATATATATATATATATGTAAATATATATAAATATATGTATGTTAAATGTGTGTGTTTATATATATATA
>JBBPDE010000038.1:5539991-5550496 GCA_037974605.1 Nannopetersius ansorgii | reverse complement strand
CTGCCCCCTGTAGTTAGAGAATGGAAGTCGCTTTGGATAAAAGCGTCTGATAAATGCCATAAATGTAAATGTAAATAAAAGTGGCCATGCTAAGACCAAGGGTCGGCCGTCATTTTGGTTTTGTCCTTTCCTGTGTATTATACTTTATGCTGGTGTATCAGTATTTAATATTGTTGAATATATTGTCCAATACAGTAATCCCCCCACTTTTTCCGAGGGTTACATTCCAAGAGCACCCGCGTATAGTGAGAAACCGTGTTGGTTAAAAAACAAAAAGCCTATTTTTATAGTGTAAAACCTAAATATGCCCCCAAATCTGCTCCCAGAACACTTGAATTTCATTTTAAACTCAGTTTAATGCACTACCCTTAAAGAAAATGTGAAGGTAAATAAATATTCAGAATCAGAAAACTTTATTGCTTAAAAAAAATGTTAGCGGTTAGCATTAGCAGCATGCAAAGACTGGCACAGCTTACTAATACTAAATAAACTGATATAACTTGAAAAATGGGGCGGGAGGTTAAAACAATAAAATAAGACACGGAGCAGTCATGCTACATGCTGCTTCTTCTTCTCCTTCTTCTTTTTATGGCAGTTGACAACTTTTCAGTGTATTACTGCCACCGCTGGACTGTTGGCGGTAATACAGTTCAGTTCTCAGAAAAAAAAAATCTGCGTTGGACTGAATCCGCGAATGCTGATCCAAATAAAATTGAGGGGTTACTGTATTGTTCAATATATCAAATGATAGTGTGGTGCATTGTGTGTTTACACAATAGTTAGAGGCATTATACTAACAAAATAGAGCTCTCTGTACTTAATAAGAATGCTTGAGGCCTACGTTTGAAACCCAAACCCAGGTAACTGAGAGGCTAGAACAAGTTTTAACAAATAAAATGTGTAGCTGTTGTAAAAGACGGTGTCAGGGTCACTGTGTTCTGTGGTCCTGACACTGCAGGATGGATCTTACTCTAGTTTTCGTATAAAGGCGGGATATTTTGATCATGAAAATGTATGAAAATGTGCACGTTCTGCCTGTGCGAGCCTGAAAAGAAATGGGCCTGCATGCTGGGATTTTTAGCACACTCCGACTGAAGGTAATCATTGACATCTTCCCTTTTGCGGTTGTGAGTGACTGACATGATTGCAGCGGGATGGACGTTTCTGTTCACACTCCTCGTCCGTGTACAAGTGAGTGTGTGTGTGTGTGTGTGTGTGTGTGTGTGTGTGTGAATGTGTGCGCAGAAGAAGCTAAGAGGTGAGGCGAAGATGCCGTAATTGGATCTGTAAAAGTCAAATTTCCTGTTTGGTGCCGAAGTCCTGACAAGATGACAAAGGATGGTGTGTTTAAAGAATGGAGATGCTTGGCCATAGGGATAGCATTAATCGTGAGGCGAATGACAGCCGGTGGAGAGTGCACATCTCCCTCAACTCTGAACAAGATGAAACAAAATAAGCATGACCAGTTTATCCCCCTGCTGCTGTTCGAGAACCTCCGGCATCAGACAGGCCTTTTAAAGCCACTGCGGCTGCTTTAAAAGGCATCTTCTCAAATGTATAGACTTAAAGAACAAATTCAGCTCTTTCACTTGTCAGAAGAGAAAACAACAGCCCAGTTTTGATTAACGGCAGCGATTCCGAGATGAACTGAGAATGGAAAGCCAGGACGGAAGTATGGAAAGTAATCAAAGCCGTCGCCTTTAAACTGACGGCCTGTGATGACCAGACTTTTAAGCCGCGACGGTTGTGTTTGTCGAATGTTTTTAGGGGTGATATAAAAAGAGAAAATGAAGCATAAAGAGAAAAGTACTACAGCCATCCTCAGATCACTCTAATATTTGATATTTGCCTACAAGAAACTACGCTGAAGTCTTTGAATTGGATTAATGAGAGAACTTGACAAGGCCAGATGAACTGTTTTCGCAAAACACTGTCAAGATGATGTTCCTCTGCTCTGGAGATAATTTGCTATATTAATTATGAGTTTTACGTTTGTAAAGCCCTAGATCAATCACCCGCTCTAAAGTGCACGCTGCACCCATTTGCATTTAAAACGCATTTCTCAATTTGTCGAGCGACGCTCCTTCTTTTGCACATCATCTTCTTTTTCTTGTTTTGTTTTTTTTTTGGTTTCTTTGGCTGGGTTTGATTGTGTCGGCAGGCTCTGGTTGCTTTTTGATGCCACGTTCAAACAGTGACTAGGCTCCTGTTCCACCAGGACGGAGAGGTGGCCAGTGAAGTGTAGACCACATCCTCCCTATCCACGACTGGAGTGTGTGGAGAATAAAGTGAGGGATGGAGAAATGCAGGGGTAAGACGGCATTTTTCAGACGCTTTTATCCAAAGCGACCTCCATTCCCTAACTACAGGGGGCAGAGTCTCCCTGGAGCAACTTGAGGGTCTTGCTGAGGAACCCAGTGGTGGTGCAGGAACCCAGGTAGGATTCAAACCCATGACCTCTTGGTCCAGAGGCAAGTTTCTAAAACACTAGGCCATCTAAGAGGAAGACTCATCTTGGAGAGCAGAAGCTCGTAAAAAGGCAGATGTGTAGAGAGAAAGAGGAGTGTGAAGGAGAGGAGGAGGAGAAAGAGAGGAGTTTGAAAGAGAAGAGGAGGAGGAGGTGTGAGAGAGAGAGAGAGCGAAGGATGAAGAGAGTTCTAATGAGGGCTCTAACTGCTTTGAATGGGGCCAGTCTTTTCACCCCTGTTTTGACAGAGATGTGAGATAGAGGGTGAGAAAACGAAAAAGGGGGCGTAATTAAGCAGCCTAATGAGTTTGTGGCTCTTTTGTAAGCACGGAAGGGTTCTTACTGGGAAGGGAGGGCATTTTGCGGCAAGAAAATCTTCTCTTTCAATACTGTCAAAGAAGTTTCTTGCAGAGCAGTTATCACAGCATGTCAAATTGCTCCAGCTTGAGAAATAATTTGGATTTTTTTCTCCCCTCGCAGAGTGCTGCGAAACAAAAGGCACCCCTGTGGTCTAATTTGCCTTAGTAGGGTCTCTCCGGGTGGGGGGTCCGCGCGGACAGAGAGGGGCCCTGTCTCCTCACTGGAGGATTAGGGGGTCGGGAGGGGTAGGGTGGGCTGGCACGAGGGGGTGATAGAGCCTGCCAGCAATTTCACCCAAAATGCTGCAATTGTCCCCAAGATTGAACAGTGCAGAGCAGCAACGCTCATTTTCCCCTCTATTCATTATCTCTCCTGTATTTACTTAGCTTTGTCTCAAAATGGAAAAAAATCAAAGTGTTTAAAAGGCCTCTTTCATGCGGAGAAAGGTTTTTAACAGCGCACTCGGCTCTGACATGGCTGAGTTAAAGCTGTGGGAACGCTTACGTTATGAAGACAGTATGAATAGCAAATGAGTACTTTTCCACTTTTCATTGGTATTATATACCGAATTAGATCCTTGATTTCTTCAAATTACATTTCCCAAGGGCCCCCAGTATAATGCGTTTTTCTTTTCTTTTTCTTTTTTTTTTTTTGAGTACAGTGTCAAATTAGCGCTCGGAAAATTACACCATTCTTCTTGGGGAGGAAGCCCTACGTACTATTTTTACATCATGTGCCAGCTCTTTTGATGATTTTATATTTCTTTGAAAATAAATCCCTTCATCAGGCATCCTCGGCACAAGATCATTGGAGCTAATAAAAGTGAGCTTGCTGCGTTGAATTTACATGCTAATAAATGCGGGCCGAGAGGAAAAATATATCCTGCTCTGTTTACAATAAAACAGACTTAATTGACACTGTCATTTCAAATGAACATGGGAGCTGAGATATTATCCTGCGGTCGACGTTGGTCTTTTTTACATTTACCAGTGATTTACTCGACATTATCGCTGCCAGCCCTGCTTATCTGCTACCGAGATTAAAAGTGCGCTCTCTCTGGCGCTAGAGTCGTGGAGACAATATTGTACACTTGCAAGGAACAAAGTTTCGACTGTGCGATGACAAGAAGCTGACACATCCTGTTTTCACTGCGGCGGAAAGTTTTTCCTTATGCACTTACATAGGCGTTCCTTTCCTAAGAGTTTTGGGTGCCACTTTAGACAACATTAATTCTGACAACACAAACACTTTTAGCACCTGAGTGACTGAGTCTCTAATGTGTGTCAATAGTGGGACAATAATACTGTGGATAGTATTGTGTAACAATAGTAAAGTTAGAATAAAACTGTGGATAATACAGTGTAACAATAGTAAAGTTAGAATAGAACTGTGGATAATACAGTGTAACAATAGTAGAGTGACAATACTACTGTGGATAGTATAGTGTAAAAATAGTAGAGTGACAATAGCATTGTGTTTAGTATAGTGTAACAATAGTAATGACAATAGTACTGTGGATAGTATAGTATAACAATAGTAGAATGACAATAGTACTGTTGATAGTATAGTGTAACAATAGTAGAGTGACACAAGTACTGTGTATAGTATAGTGTAACAATAGTAAAGTGACAAAAGTACTTTTATAGTATAGTGTAACAATAGTAGAGTGACAATACTAATGTGGATAGTGTAGTGTAACAATGGTAGAGTGACAATAGTACTGTGTGTAGTATAGTGTAACAATAGTACAGTGACAAAAGTACTTTTTATAGTATAGTGTAACAATATTAGAGTGACAATAGTACTGTGGATATTATTGTGTAACATATTAGAGTGACAATAGTACTGTGGATTGTATTGTGTAACAATAGTAGAGTGACAATACTACTGTGTATAGTATAGTGTAACAATAGTAGAGTGACAATAGTTCTTGTACAGTATAGTGTAACAATAGTAGAGTATAAATACTACTGTGGATAGTATTGTGTAACAATAGTAGAGTGACAATACTGTGGATAGTATAGTGTAACAATAGTAAAGTGACAATTGTACAGTGTATAGTATAGGTTAACAATAGTAGAGTGACAATAGTACTGTGCATAGTATAGTGTAACAATAGTGGAGTGACGATAGCACTGTGTATACTATAGTGTAACAATAGTAGAGTGACAATTGTACTGTGGATAGTATTGTGTAACAATAGTAAAGTGAAAATAATACTGTGAATAGTATAGTGTAACAATAGTAAAGTGAAAATAATACTATGTATAGTATAGTGTAATAATAGTAGAGTGACAATAGTACTGTGTCTAGTATAGTTTAACAATAGTAGAGTGACAATAGCACTGTGAATACTATAGTGTAACAATAGTAGAGTGACAATTGTACTGTGGATAGTATAGTGTAACAATAGTAGAGTGACAATAGTGCTGTGGATAGTATAGTGTAACAATAGTAGAGTGACAATAGTGCTGTGGATAGTATAGTGTAACAATAGTAAAGTGAAAATAATACTGTGAATGGTATAGTGTAACAATAGTAAAGTGAAAATAATAATTTGTATAGTATAGTGTAATAATAGTAGAGTGACAATAGTACTGTGTCTAGTATAGTTTAACAATAGTAGTGACAAAAGTACCTTTTATAGTATAGTGTAACAATAGTAGAGTGACAATAGTACTGTGTGTAGTATAGTATAACAATAATAGAGTGACAATACTAATGTGGATAGTATTGTGTAACAATAATAGAGTGTCAATACTACTGTGGATAGTATAGTGTAACAATAGTAGAGTGACAGTAGTACTGTGTGTAGTATAGTGTAACAATAGTATTGTGGATGGATGCGGTTAAGTTTGGTCTTAACAGATGCCACTGAAGTAGTTCTTTCCAACATTAACGCTTAAAGTTGTTGTTGCCCTCAGCACACTCGAGATTATGTTGTTTGAAAGTGTCCCATTGTTCTTCATTCGCTACACACACAGAAAGTCAAAGTAGATTTTTCCTACCTTTTCAGAGGCAGATTATTTGGGCCTTTGCTTTATTATTGCGTCTCTTGGTGAATGTGTTGGCCGTCCTGATGCTGGAATAATCAGACGAACCTTGAAATTGAATGTTGGATAGAGGTCTTTGCATGAACAGAGTTGAATTCTGTACAAAGGAGGCTTAATAACATTACACACACCCCCTGGAGACTAAAGGCCAAGAGAGAAAAAACAGTAATACATTTACAGAAAGTGTTTAAAACATCTCTGCTTTTCATAAAAGAAATGCTTGTCAAATTGGAAGTGTTTTCCATCCTCTGCCTGTCCTAATCCAGCCATCGCCTTAAAACACAACAGGCTTCGTAAACCTCTCGGTCCAGCAGTGGGTTCAGCCAGCAGCTTTTATTGGAGATTTTTACTTAACCCCTCATTTTCTGTCATGCTAGCAAATATAACCATACACGAGTGTGATGAGTTGATGAATGTAAAACTTTGCTTAGTGAGTAGATTGTGTTGCCCCTATCCAAACTCTAAAGCCTTGGAAAAAGGAGAAAGAAAGAAATGTTCTTTCTACCAATTAATTTTTCGCCCTTCTGGCTTAATTATTGCTATTTTTGTAACAATCCATGGCTGATTTGAAGGAGATAATTAAGTTGGATATTGAAGAGGGCCTCTGGAAGCACAGCGCTAGCAGATCATAGTGAGAGAGTGAAAACGAGGAAAAGACAGAAAGACAGCAGGAGAGACAGACAGGCAGGAGCGCCGTCTTCTCAAATTATTCTGGGGGGCGAGAGCTCCCAGGCAGCTTATGCTGCTAAGGCCTGGTAATTAAATTATAATTTAACCTGCTGACTCCGGAGTGAAAGGGCTTGGCCGGGCTGGGGGTGGGAGAGCACTGACAGGATTTACACCTAATGAAATAATAAAGCAACAGCGCCGGCAACCGCAGTGCTGCTCACACTCGTCAGGACAGACCCCGGCGCCCGCCAGGCCTCTAACCTGCCAGTAATGGCTCATATGGAAGTGTGTACAGAGCTCCTGCATGTACAGGGGGTCCTCGAGTTACAATGCTGCTCTATTCCTTCGATAGTGACGTAACCCAAATTTTGGTGTTAGTTGAAACACACCCTAGTCTAAGTCACTTAGCGACACTAATGGGGGTTCTCCACCGACTGGTACCAGCTCGGTTCGGTTTAACTCTACTCGCTTTTTTTGCTTTTCCAGAACTAAACTCTGGTACCCGGTACCATTCTTGGTACCACCTTGGCCGAGGTTCCAAGCGTGCTGAACCGATACTAAATGATGACGTGTACATATTGGAGGTTACTAATTGGTGGTCACTATGGTTATGCCAGTGTTGTTGACTGGCTTTATGTTGCTTCTTTAAGCATTGTCTGTTAAGCCAATTGTCTCTGTTTTGTGACAAACAGCCACAAACCACAGATAAGAAATAAAAGCCTCTGATTTCATCCATGCTGGCGATTGTAATGATGCCGGGTTGTATACCTCAGCGTAGAGTCTCCGCTCGGGCTGCTGCTCTGAATGTTTGGTCGCTATAGCAACCAGTTGTAGTGGAAAACTGTAGGTCCAAAACCAAACTGAACAGAGTAGAACTGAACTGAACCGAACCGAGCTGGAACCAGTCAGTGGAGAACCCCCTTAACGCAATCTTTTTTGCACCATGCACTGGTACAGATACAACTAAAAACCAAGTGCGATACTTTATGTTTGCTAAAAGTTTTTTATCATGTGACGAGACAAGCGTTTTTTATTTCTTCAAAATATAAGTCTCTGATAGTCAATAAAATATTTTTGCTCTGTCTTTTTGTGTGCGGCCCGGTACCAAATGACTAACGGACCGATACCACGGACCTCTGAGCTAGAACATACAAACACAGCTAGCAACAGAAAGAGAAGGACATAAATATACTCTACTTGTACACTGTAAAGAGAAAAAATGAATAAAAACACTTTTAATAGTCAATATTTCACATGGAGGCAGTCGTAGCCCTAGGACCCCCTGTACGGTATTTGTGTATTGTGAGTACGACTCTCCGACACCCAAACCTCTTGTGACACCTATCAGGAATAAAAGTCTTGAATCCTTGTATCTTCTTTTGATGTTGGCTTTGAACGTAAGGTGATACAAATTTACGCAGACCGTGATGCTCCTGGCTTAAAGACTTCTCCATGTGTCCTTATAGTCATGTGTTCTTATGTTCTTCTTCTTCTTCTGATATTACAGCAAATGCAAAAAATAAAATGTAAAAATATTACAAACAAATAACTCAGAATTAAATTGCAAATATTACTAAAATGGAAAATCTAAATGCTGAAAAATACACATTCAATCGTGTCTGTGAAATTACTCGAACATGTTGATATCAAAGGTGAGAGGGCATTGCATACTGTGTAGATTATGTTGCAACTAGCCAAAAGGTTTTGGAAAAATGAGATGAAAAATATGTTCTTTCTACCATTTTACACCAACAAAACTAAGATTTGAACGATCTCATACATGTTAAACACTAACAGTGTCCATAAACGAACGGAAATACCAGATGTAAGTGATTAGACCCTTTCCAACATCAACCATGGACAGATCACACACCCCTTAACCATCACTGGACTTTAAATTCTTTACTTAACAGCTCCTCCTCTTTGCATATGATGTGTTTGATGGCCATCTGAACATCATTTTATCGTCCATTCTAGTCAGTACTGGGTGTTTATGGTTCTGTGTAATTTATTATATCCATACTTTATGTATGTAATGTAGTGTCACACCACAGGCGTGAAGAACTATATTGCATCCCAGTGTATTGAGGTTATACTAAGAAAAGATAATAACTTGACTGGACATCAATCACTGATGAGAAGCAATTCAACCAGATTTTTCAAAATGCAAGAAAGTCAAGAGTGCCTGCAGCAGGTAAACCAACAGGTCAATGTTATCTACGGTTATTTAACCTTTCATTCAAATATTAAAGCATAATTAATATATTATAGTACTTTATACTTCTGAAGTAGTATTATAATATATAATACTTTAGAAGAGACTAAGTCTAAATGGGCTCAAAAGACAACAATATTGTTTTAACATTGCTTAATTAACCTCTGAAGACTAATCATGGAAGTGAAATCTACATTAACAGGTTCAAATTCTTCTGTTGTTTAGCGGAGTAGTGGCACTCAGGAATGGTAGGGTTCATAAACTGGATCTGATACGGTGATAGCATGGTTATGAAACGTGGTGGTATTTCATTTTATCAATACTGCCGCAGAATTACGGAAGGAAAAGACGAGTCACACCAGGACTCTTCAGTGGTCAGTCAGTCTAGGCGGAGAACCGCGAGGCATTAAGAGGCACTGGGGAGAGATCAGGACAGAAGTAAGAGAAAATGACATTAGGAGTGAGAACTCAGGCGGCGAGAGAGAGAGAGAGGGAGAAAGAAAGTGATGCGCACCTTAAATTGTGTGCGCACAGCGCCATTTCGAGGCAGCACCTTCCCTCCTCGGCGGAGGCTGAGGTAAGATGGACGCCCTTCCCAGTGTTCACGTGCGTTAGCCTCGGGATCATTAAGCCCCCCCGTCCCGTCGTGTCCACGCACCCCCCCCCCAACCCCCCCATCACCCTGGCATAGGCCCGTTGATGGACAGCTCCAGTTAGCGGCCCCTGTAAGCCCAGAGAGAAAGAGAGGAGAATGAGTGGAGTGCAAATGACAGGTGTAGTTAAAATGGCAAGACAGAGTAAGGCTGTAGGACAGAGCGACCAGACAGCAGCCAGAACAGCCAGAGCCAGGGAGCTCATTGCTTTCTCTCTCTTTTTCTCCCCCCTTCCTTTCTTACAAACAGAAAGAACAGACTTAGATGCTCATCCCATAGATGCCAATCCTTATTTTTCAAATCTGTAGCTTTTCACCCTTCAATAAAATACCCGTGACCCGCCATAGGGACTGTCTCTGTCTGACCTGTTTACATACAAACAGTCCCTTCAAAAAACAGTAGCTTTCATATTTGTCACATTAATCATTTTTCCAAATACGTGGTTTCATAGCTGTGCCTGAAATGAGCAACTCGCAGTCGTGATTGTGTTGATAACGCGCTCTTTCCCTGACAAAAATGAGTCACTTCAGGGAAAGATAATCCACATTTTCAAAAATATAAAGACTTTAAAGCGACTAACTGTTATGCTAGTTTTTGTCTGGTGAAAGTGGTTCTGTATGTGATTCCTGGACTTATTTTTGTAAGATTTAATCGAAAAATTTGAGTCCATTTAGAAAAAAACAGACTTGGCAGCCAACTACATAAGATGCTTACGCATTTACGCCCAATATATAAGTTTTACCCCCAATATATCAGTTTTATGCCCAATACATCAGTTTTACCTCCAATATACCGGTTTTACCCCCAATATACCAGCTTCACCCTCAATATACCGGTTTTACCCCCAATATATCAATTGTACCCCACAATATACCAGTTTCACCACCAATATACCGGTTTTACCCCTAATATACCAGTTTCACCCTCAATATACCGGTTTTACCCCCAATATACCGCTTTTAACCCAATATACCAGTTTCACGCTCAACATACCGGTTTTACCCTCAATATACCGGTTTTACCCCCAATATACCGGTTTTACCCCAATATACTAGTTTTACCCCCAATAGACCGGTTTTACCCCCAAT
>JBBPDE010000038.1:5366766-5381766 GCA_037974605.1 Nannopetersius ansorgii | reverse complement strand
AGAGAGTCGTGTGTGTAAAAATGCAGAAGAGAGGGCAATGAAGATGTATAGCAGCAACAGGACAGAAAGTGTAATAAATGTGTTATAATGCATTATAACATCCGGTCAAAAGCACATGTTGTTGGACAGCATGTGATCCAAGACCTACAAAGCCCTTGGCTAATTACGGACGCGTTATTAAGCCCCTGCTTTCTCCTAAAGAGAATCTGTCCATCAAGGCTGCGGTCCATATGTTCGGCCATCACACATGCACACACACCGCTAAGCTAGCATCTCTCACACACTAATCCAGCAGCAGCAGGGGGTCGTGTCTTCGCTCCTCGGGATGGAGGCAGAGGTCCTCGGCGCGCTGATAAGGTCTAATATGATCCGGCCCAGTTACATTTGTCTGTTACACATGGCGCGCTAAATACGAAAGGTCAGCTGACTTAAATCCTCAAATCTCCCCCGTACAGATGCCAGCGTCCGTTTCACGCACCTCAGAAATAATCTGGCGTTTAATTCGCCGCCATAAGCTTTCATTATCTTTCGGACACAATCAAGAAGTATTGTTGGCGTTTATTATTTTTTTTTAACAGACCTTGGCACCACGCGTTGAAAAGGCGGCGTGGATTAATACCTGTGTATTAAAACCCCTCTAATTTCCAGCCCCGAGTCCTCGGCGTTATTGCAATTATGAACAATGTCGTAAATTCGCTCCCGGCTCCGGGGGTGCCTCGCGTGCCACTTAGCGCGGCGGTAGAACTTGAATGTCAGCGATAGGCTCAGATTTTCCTTAAGTGTTTTAACAGCCTTCTCTCCGCTATCAGCTCAGTGGCATCCGAGTAAGCGCCGGCGAGGCTGCCTCGCGGATGGCTCTTTAAACCGCTGTTGATATCCAGCAACCGGCATGTGACGTGCCCTTTCAAGCGAACATCATAAGGGACGTGTCCAAACTTAATTGTGTCCCATTTTCCCCCCGTGGCTTATTTTTGGGCTGTTTTTCATGTTTGTTGTCCTGATTGATTTGTTCCATAACCGGTTTAAGTCGACAAACAACAAAGCCGAAGAAGTGCCCGGCTTTTTTTTTTTTCGGGAGGAAGTCAAGACAAATTGAGGACACAGCCGCCGTGTGATTCCCCGCCTGAAGTCTCCGCCGAGCCGCGTGCGCCGTAGCGGGTCAACCGGGTTACCGTCTCTAACCAAGTTTTGGTTAATTTGCTATTTTCGAAAGCCTTTTGTTTTCACTCTGGAAGCATGTCAGAGGTAGACAGATGCTGCAATATTTATTCAGGGACTGCAGATCGTATTAGAATGCTTTTTTGTTTGCTTCGTTTTGTATTGTTTACCCCCTAATTTGCCAGTGGTACCATTTTTTTTTCTTGTTTTTTTTTTTTTTTTTTCCTCCTTCCTCCCAAACTCTAACCAACACATCCATTCTGAACAAAGGTAGCCTCTATTCTGTAGCCTTAATTAGAAGGAAATTGTAAACAGACGCATGCCTTTCTTTAAGGGATTATCCATACTTTATGACGGAGCGTTTGAAGTCAGAAAGTTTTCTGAATCAGCACCGCTAAAGTGGGTCTCTTATAGGACAATGTTGTCTTCAATTATTTTCCCGTTATATGCGTGTCGGTATGAAGCCGGGGTATCATTTATTATTTAAAGACACAATCGTTGCTGTTTATCTGGGATTTTTAAAACCGGGTTAACTTTGTGTGTCACTTTTTTGATTAAAAGGAACAAAGCGTAATAAAACGGGGGTGGGTGGGGGGCTGGGGGTGGTGGTATGATGGGTGGGTGGTATGATGGGTGGGTGGGGGGGTGGTATGATGGCTGCTCTTCTCTCCTGCTCTGCAGTTCTGTGGCCTTTATTGTCATTTAATGCGAACGGTGCCAAGCAGAAAGCGAGAAGGAGATCTGACAAGCATCTGGCACCACACTACACTAATGTGCAGGGGTGTGTGTTAACACAAGCCTCCTTCACACTCTCTGATGCACACACACACACACACACACACACAGAGACACACTCTCTCTTTAAAGTACCCCACCCTGCCATATGTCCCCGGCTGTAGTCAGTTGACACGCAGACTGACAGCTACTTGGTTTTGTGAATGGATTAACCCTGTGGGACCTGGCGAGTAACTAATACTGATTTGTACAAATATTGATCACAGCCATGCCCCCTTTAAACTTGACTGGTTTCAGAGGGAGGCGCGCTGACACCGAGGGCTTAGGATAACATCATTGTCTGAGATCAAACCGATTCAGGGGTCTTTCAGACGTAGTTCTGTGCAGATTTAAGGCAATGGGTCACTGCGATTTTTGCAGTTTCTTAGTATTTCTAGCTATTTTTAGTCATTTTGTGTCAATTTAAGGCTTTGGAAGTGCTGATTTTGAGTGATTGTACATGAGGTGATAGTTTCCTTTGAATATCTGAGGGTTTTTTTTTTTTAAACTTTCAGCATACGGTGCAAAAAATATAGATGTTTCTTATTTTTCTTATTTTTGAGACTTTTGCTACATACGCTTGATTTTTGGTTATTTTAGTTGTTTTTCTGTGATTTTTGGTTTTGATTTTTCTATGTAAAATTAATGAGCTGATTTATTCATTCAAGGCGATGAGGTTTTTTCTACACTTGTTTAAGTCCCTCTACCAGTTTTTGTCATTTTTGTGATTATTCTGTGTATTTGTATTTGTAGTATTTGACTTATTTAGCCTTCAGAGGCTTTTCTAATTCATAATGAAATGTCCCCTCGGCTCATTTGTAGCGCAGGTACCCCTGTACCCCTGGAGACGGCGCGTGTCTCTGTTTTAACTCTCGGTCTCTCACACGCGCCTCTTGCCACAGTTTTACAAGCGCCAGTAAGTTCTCTTCGCTCTCGTGTTCCTGGGAAACGGCGCTATTGGGAGATCACTCTGGCCTTAAGTGAGGTAGACGACTCCTGATCGATACCTGATGTAAGCAGTCTGCCAACGTTGACGACCCCGCTGTACCACGGCGAGGAGGGGGTCCGTCTCCTCCTCGCTGATAAATTCAGGGTGATTGACCTTCCCTGACCTGGGCAGTGTGAGTCTCAGTGGCCGGAGAGAGGTGAGGTGGGGGGGGGGATCGGTCACTACGCCTGTATCGTAATGAAGTGGTCAGTATTGCCTTTCTGTCACTCAGCAATTAAAGGGAGAGGTATTGCACCACAGACAGGTGGTGAATGAAGCACCGGGCCAATGGCTGAAGAACGGCAGTGACCAGGCAGGGGAGCAGTAAAGAGACATGTAAAATACTCCCATGATCACTGCCTGGAAGATGGATCAGGGTGGGCCACTGGAGACCATTGATACACTTACTAATGGTGGACTAATGGTTATCAAGGTTAAGTGTTTTACAATGGAGATTTCTGATCCTGGAATCTGATTGGCTGAGCCACATTCAACGGCCTCCTTATAAACACACATTGTTCGAAGTCTGTGTTTATAAACGAATACATGATGTTGTTCATTTGCTTTGTTTCAGTTTTGGTTAACAGTAAAATCTCTCCCGAATCGCTTCGCTTAATATCTTTAACCTTGGTTAAATCACAGCAGTGCCTTAAGTGCCTCGTTGCTTTATTACTTCCCATTCTTGATGTAATGTAATAGGTCACTTCAAATGCACGCATGTGTGTTTTTTAGTCTACTCCTGCAGATTCCTCTTCTTTTTTTTATTTTTTCTACCATTTCCTGCAATTTCAGGCAGTCGTCTAGTAGTTATGAGCCCCGAGTCCCGGGCCTGGAGTACCTTTGCCCTGCATATTTAGGTTCTTTCCATGTTTTTACACACCTGATCCGACCAATGTGCGATTTACTATTTAATATTATTGTGAAAACCTTTAAAGAACGCTGGTAAAACTCTCATTCATCCTTAGGGCTTAGAGCACCTACAGGTCATTCCAAGGCTGTGTTCAGTGTAATGTTCTCCACACAGGGAGCACAGGGAGCACACTTTTTGCGTCACAGTTAGATAAATAAATAGGATTCATGTATAAATGTCACGTATACAATGTGGTTTTATTTGATTTGAACCTGGAATGTTACATTATTAATTTTGCTTGATGTTTGTGTGACTGGATAGGGACACTGTTAGAATAGACAGAGCGTCATGTAATCAAGCTAATGGTGTTGCTGTTTCCAATCTGCCTGGTTCTGATTAACTCTATAAAAAATATAGTCTGGGCACCATTTAGAGTTTAGAGTGTCCAACAAACAACTTGTGAAACTTTGTTGCCATTTCTATGATAGAGTGTGTTTGTGGGCGGTGCATGTATATTTCATGGTCTGGGGTAGTTTGATGCACCTACACACACACACACACACACACACACACACACACACACACACGGTGGACTTCCCAGGCCAGGTCAGCAGCAGTCCCGGGAACCCCTAACACGCCTTCCATCAGTATCCCACCAGCTGCCGCCACCTGAGACCCCGGCACATTCCTCCATCCGCTAACTATTTAGTTGTCAGTGATTTGGTTAAGTGGAATTGACTTTTATCGCATTGTGCTGTGGGGCTGCTACTGGCGATACACATTACTCCCCCCTTCCCCTTCCGCCCGCTGCCTGCTCTCAGCCCCTGTGTCACATCCAGCACATTGCTATTGGCAGGCGAAGCGCGGCTGATCAATAGCGTAGGTCAGGAATGGCCCGCGGCCCCGGCGCTCCGCAGACTGGGCTATTGATCCAGACCCCAGCCTCTTCTTGTGCTCCACAGGGCCCAGTTTGTAGCTATGGCTGGCCCAGGAGACAGCAGGACACGGCAGGGTGCAGGCTCTGTGTGTGTGTGTGTGTGTGTGTGTGTGTGTGTGTGTGTGTGTGTGTTTGCGATCTGTGGTTATAAGTTACAATTTGCTGCTAAGCTGAAGTGTCTCAAATTCAAGGTTCAGCACACTGCCTCTGCGGGGCCTGCGGATTGATGCAGACACATTTACAGTTTTTACTTTTACCCTCAATCCAGAGCTGTTTCTGCACTAGCTTCCGAGTGCAATTATATAATTACACTTTAAATTTCAGCGTTCCATCCTTCTCCCGCTCTCCAGCGCCAGTGAACAGCCATCTGGTCTCGACCACAAGCTTCCTGAACCTGCAGTGAAAGTTCGTCTGTAAAAGTCAAGAGGACGCTTGTTTTGATATGACATCTAAATATATAATTGCGTAATTACGGCTTCTTTTCCATTCTCTATACATTCTTGATTGACAGGTTCAGACCTGACCTTTTTCCTTTTGTTTTGATGGCATGGCACTGAAAGAAACAGTGACTTCTCATCGAATTTAAATAACCATATCTATAAAATATATCTTTTTCCACTCACATGCACAAATGTGGTATCGACTGCAAGTCTGGAATTCACAATTTTGTCAGACAATTTTGGTGAACAAATGAAAAAAAATGAATGATTACTATTATTATTATTATTATTATTTTCTGTTTTTAGAGCATTTTTTGAAAAAAAAATGCAGACTGGCTGTTCAATATTTAATCTTTATAATTATCATACAGTAACTATGAATGATTTCACAACTTCAAACTAGCATGTAAGTGTGTGGTTGTAAGTGGAGTTTTGGCCCTTTGGCTTTATTGGGTTAAAGCAGTGAGCAGTTATCGATTTTTCTATCGCGGATAAGATGTAAACGCACTCATATTTCTGCCGTTTTATTACAAAATTGAAAACAAAAGGGAGCTTTCTCGACGAGGGAAGGCCTAAATTGTCCTAAATCTTTTCCATGCTGTGGCGTCCCACATAACACAGACTTTGGGACGCCCCTGGCCGGCGCTCGCGGCTTCTAGGTGCCGGTGATGGATCTCAGGCCTCCGTCCACAGCTCTGGCCCCGGCGAGGCCACTTTTCTGCAGGGAAAAGCCTCCTTTTCTTCCTCCGGTCCCCCCTGCCAGTGCACTTTTCCCGTCTGTCTGCCTGCTTGCCTGCCTGCCTGCCTTGTTTTTGTAGCTAGTTTTAAGTGCTTCTCCCTGGAGCTCCTCATCAGCAACTTAATAAGAGCTCTTGGGAACAATTAAACACCATCTTTAACTCTGTTCTAACCACAGAGGTAAAAATAATCGTAAAAATGTTGCCAAATAGAGGGGGCTCCGGGGGGAGCGTTCAGAAATTACAGACTGTCTCCTGTTCTGTCCTGTATTCCCCCAACTGGAGCGCCGGCAATAGCTGACAGAGCCGCAGCCTGTGACAGACGCATTTACTCAGCTTTCTCCTGCAGCCCCTTGTGGCATCCAGACTCGCTTTCACCCCCCCCTCCCTGTTTTTTTTTTTTAAAAAATTTTATTCCATCCCTCTTTCAATGCAGCAGCTGACATGTGAATAAATATGTATCGTCTTAGTGACTTTGTTGCTGGCTTCGGAAAGATGTTCGGCAGAACGCAAAAATTATGAGCGTTATTACAGGAATATGACTTGCTCTGGTTATGGAGGAAATTAAGTTTCTCCGGAAATTTCATCATTACTTACTTATTTATTTATTTATTTATTTATTTATTTATTTGTTTGTTTGTGCGTTTGAAAGCCCGCGAATGGCACAGGCGGAGATATTACTCAAAGCAGTGCATTTGTGGCTTTGATGCAATCTGAAAAATAAGGTTTTTGTCCTGGAGCTGTAATAGAAATAATTATATATTAATTTGGCATTCACTAAGACAGCTTATTAGGGAATTCAAAAAGGCCTGATAGAAGACATATTGTGCAGTGCCTCCTCCTCCTCCTCCTCCTCCTGTAAGAGATTTACTCTGTGCTGTCTGGAGGGAAACTAGCACGCAATACCAAAAATCTGCACTCACTTATAACACATAACTAACTATGGCCCTAACTCTTCTCCCCTCAGTCCTTTTTATAGAAATGCTTTTGTGCAAAGTTGTACTGGATGACCTCTTGGCATTTTGCATATAGATGACTTTGTTTCAGCGTGTTTTGAACAATCGTTTTCTAATGTTCTGTTTCTGTTTTCCCCCCATAGGTGGCGCTACCACTTTGAAAAGCTTTGTACATCTCCACAGACTGTGGATACTCCAAACCAAACCCAACCCAGCCCCATTACTGGGCCTCATAGCTTTGAACAAGCCCTGGAAATACCTGGAATTCTAGGACTGCATCATTCTAAGCCCTTGCCAAGGGACTTCCTTTTAGTGCCCAGGCACTGGATCTGAAAGCTTTATCTTCTTCTTTAGTCTTTCTGCATATACCAATAAAAAAAGAAGAAGAAAAACCCAAACACTATAGCTTTAACGGTAGTGATAGCCTCGGCTGGCCTCCTGCACCAAAAAACCTGCCACCACCACGAGCGTCGTGACCTTTCTGGCGCCCGGCTTCAAACGGACACTTGAAACGAAGGACGCGGTCAGAGAGGGGCTTCTGAGCGGCAGCGAATCGAACCAAAAACCACATCAGGTAAGGCTGTGAAATCACCTCTGCTCCCCGCTGGCTGAAACTCCCCCCATGCCCCAAAGCCCTCCAGCTCCTCTGAGGCTTCAGAGGTCCAGCAGGGCTCCATGCTGGGCCCGCTGTAGAGGCCACAGATAAAGCGAATGGGCTCCCAGGCTTCATGGCCTGTTTGTTCCTGTTGGATTAGGTACATGTAATAGGTTATATGGTCAGTAGATTCATGTGTAAGGTTGCTTTCTGAGACCCCTTGGCCATTTGCAATGGCTGCAGAGATACAAAGGGAGGGCAGGTGCGAGGCGATGTGTGTGTCGACCCTTCAGGGCTGGGGACACATGCACAGGTACTGATGCTCCGTGCATGCACACAATGCATTGCACCTAAACACACATTATTCATGCAGATGCACCTCAGTCAGGCCACACAGTCTTAATGCATGTCTCCTGTGCTGTGGATTTCAAATAGAAGCTTGTTCCGTGATACAGTGTAGTAATGGCAAAGTTACAACACACTTTCAGGACTCTTTATGCAGCATTAGCTCATTCTCCTGTAATGTGTGATAAGCTGACATCCCATGTTTTTTGGGGTTTTTTTTGTTTTTGCAACATGGCTGGCATGCTAGCTCTTTAACCATTGAGAATAATGCTATCCCCCTGCACCCTGTGTAATCCTGACTGAAAGTAAATGGTGTTTATGGAATTAAGCGAATAAAAAGAAAACAGGCAGAACGCGGGAGTGGCTCGGTATCAGGCGGGCTCCGAGGCGAGTGCAGGCCTTTTGTTTGAAAAGTTCAAAGTAATTTTGCCAAATTTAGGTCAGCGCAAATTATAAGTACACAGTGGGGCGCCGTCATTTTGTGAGAGAGGGAGAAAGCAAATAAATAAATAAGGGTTCTAAGCTTTAGCGTGCATAAAGGCGGCTGTTTTTTTTTTTTTTTTTGGCTTCTTAGCATAGAAAATAAAGCCTTCAGAAGCATTAACCTGAAATGGTATGCATCACTGCTAATTAAAGGCATGGCCAGCAATAAGCTTTGGGAGAAGTTTTTGCACTCGGGAAAGGCAGGGCCGAACGGGGCGGCCGGCGTACAATAGACCAGAGATAAAGCTCCAGGAGTCGTGGTCAGTGAACGCCCCCGTCAGGAGGACGAGTCGTCCCTCTCCCCTCCCCTTTCCCTCTCCCCCTCCGCCAGAGCTTCCTCCCTCCCTCGCTCCGTCCGGGAGTGCTAATGGAACAGCGCTCATAGCCCTGGGCTCCGGCACCAGGCCCCGCTCTGCATGTGGGATGCACTTTGTGCTGCAGCCGGGGTCGCTCCCTTTGTGCCAGCCCTCTTTGGCCTCGTGGAAAAAAGGAGCCATGCATGATTTCATACATGAAAGATATATGTAATTGGACAGCAGCGCCTATACGCTGCATTTACAATTCTAAACAGATACGGTGGAAAGCAAATCTCTCTCTCTCTCTCTCTCTCTCTCTCGGTCTCTCTGTCTCTCTCTCTCTCTCGCTCTCTCTCGGCCTTGCCCTCCCTTTCTCTCTCTTTTTTTCCCCCCTGAATATGTGTTTGCACAAATCAGACAGCATTCTGTGTGCAGAAATACACAAATCACACATTATCACATTATTTTTTTTACATACATGTATTATGTATCTGCTCTGGAGCAGGCGCTGCTTTGGATACGTTCTGATTCATGTTTTGGGGGTTGAGCTGTTTCTCAGCAGGTGCTGCCTGTGAAGCTGTTATAGAGGGATTGTGCTCAGATGTGATGCCACTGTTAGTGGTCAGTTACTATTAGCGATTCTGTTTTGGGGATGTATTTTTATTTCTCAGGTTGAATGATTGTGCAGCACCTCTTTACTAGCAGAGCGTTAATATGTATGCAAAGCTGTGGCCTGTGCCAACCTGGTCATTCTGTAAACCTGAATTGCTTCCAGCAGAATCCGTTCCAGTTGTTTGGTGTTGAACTGGATGCAGAGAGGTACTTACTGAAGGTGAACTGTGTGTGTATGTTTGTGTGTGTGTGTGCGTGTGTCTGTGTGTGTGTGTATGGGGTCGGACACACACACAGGCCTCTTATTTGGTGGCTTTTTTCGTGGCCGGTTCACACACTACCTCCTGCAGAGTTTATATAGTGGCAGGGTAAACACCTATCCTGTTAATTGGTGTAACGAGCTCACACTTTGCTGGGCAATGGCCTCTCTAATGGCCCGCTTTTTATGGGCGCGTCGGGCCGCGGGCCGGCCTCTTCCGGCCTCTGTGGGGCCACCAGGCACATGGCAGGGCTCCAGGATGCTCGGCCACTGACTCCCCCTACCCCTCTTCAGCCCACCTGCCTCGGAACCCCAGAGGTCAAGGTTAAGCATCCCATAACTCGGCTCCAGCCGCCGCGGTCCCCGGCAATAACGCCACGGCTACGTCACCCCCGCCGCTCCATACAGGACGCGGACCCTCGCCCCGGCCGCTCAGACTGGGCTGATAACCCCTGCACAGATGTTTCTGCTGCCTGGTAAAAAGCAGACCAGCTGCATTCAAGCATTCAAGCTCAGTGCAGGCCAGCGAGTGACACAGCAGGTTTACACCCGCCATTGTCTTCTCTCACACTGTTGCTCACTTTATATTACAAATGATCCATTATTATTATTATTATTATTAATGCAGTTTACTAATTACTGCTTTTAATATCACATCTCCAACCTTTTCTTTGGGTCCTTTGCAATTAAAGGAGGCTAAACACCGAACACCTGATTTGCCTGCCCTCTTTAGCATCAAAGCCTCATTTACCAGTATTTCATATTTTCGTTATTTATATCAAAAAATGTTCATTCTGAAGGGTATTCCTCCTTTTCACTTTATGGCATATAATTCACATTTTTAACTCCAATACATTAAAAGCAGCCTCATCATGACCTGGACTGTGCAGTCCCTGTTTTAAGGGTGCTCACTTAATTTGTCTAATATTATCTAATTAGTTCATTAGTGTTTAAAAAAATATAGTACATTTAAATAATTATTTTTTTACGAAAATGAGTTCATGATGCATAAGTAATTTAATTTAAACACCAATCATATTCTTACCAAAGTGAATTCCTGGTCTTATTTTACATGATCTTTTGTTACTGATTTCTGTTTTATTATATTAATCGATTTTGGAAGAGGTGAGATAAAATGAAGCTATTTCAGTAATAATAATAATAATAATAATAATAATAATAATAATAATAATAATAACCTAAAAATAATCTGTTTCTGGACTGACACAAACACAAACAGAGACACACACACACACACGGTGCTTTTTTGCTTTGCTGGGTGTGGTGCTTTGGGTCTGGATGCAACATCCGACTTTATTCTGTTTTATTTTTATTTTTATTTCATCCTGTTTATTTGTTTGTTTATTTTGAGCGCGTGCTGATACAACGTTGAAACAAAATCAGTGCTTTATTGCTCGCCAGAGTTTAAAATTGTGTGCCTTTGTGTTCTTGTCTTACCTGGAGAGAGAGCTGGACTGCACGCGCAAACGCACAGGCGGGCGCGCGCAGACACACACACACACACACACACACACACACACACACACACACACTGTGCAGCGTGCTGTGGACTAAGGCTCGCTCCAGGCTGCTCTCCTCCCTCTGGTTCCCCCCCAGTCTGCAGGCTCTCCTGCGCTCAGGTTGAATAAAACCCGGTTTATTTGGTTCAGGCTGCTCCTCTGATCCGCATGCGCCTTCGGAGCCGCGCGGAATATTCCGCGCGCGTTTTTATTTTTATTAATTTGTTTTATTATTATATATATATTTTTTAGTATATTTCATGAAGCGTTTATAGCAATACAAGCTAAATGACATGGCAGTAATGCACAGACCCCCACACACACTCTCTCTCATACACACACACACACACACACACACACACACACACACACACACACTGAACTGACAGCACTGCAGGCACATGCCAGCTGTGTCTGTGAAACATAAAATTCACCAGCATTTTATACTCGTCTTTTACACCACAAACAACCAGGCAAAGCTGTAAAAAATGTAAATAAAATGTAAATAAAATGTTTTTATAACGCGGAATGGTGAATTGTGTCCATTTGGACGGCTGGCCTTATCCCTCTCGTGCATTATGGAGATTTTCCCTGGATTTATCATTTATTTTAAATGCACTCGTTAATTTTTTTTCTCTGGACATGATTCTAAACACGCTTAAATCTGGACCGTCGTTGTAGTTGCGTCTTTAATTTCATGTAAACAAAAATTTGCATAATTAATTGGCGCGTAAAACGCGTGCGTAATGAGTTTGGAGCCAACTTCTCCTGGTTAGGGTTTCGTTAGTCAGCCACGTCAGCAACGATCCAGATGTTTTGCGCTGCATTTCGCTGCGTCACATTTTCTGAGATCGTGTCTCGTTCATTAAAACTCATTAATGAAGTTAATTGGCGATGCAGAAAGGAAACGAAGTTCGTGGCAAACTTTGTTTATTAAAACAACAGACAAACATCGTGGCACGTGCATTTTATTTGTAAACAAAAAAAAACAATAATATAATAGGAAAATTACCAACATCAGCATGATCAGCAAAAAATTACACAGGGTGCACATTTATTATTAGAGCCCAAATATATTAGCACGCGCTCGAAAATAGTATTATCTGCACACACTCTTCTTGATTTTTTTTTTTTTTTTGGGGTCCTAAAATGAGGCAAAACATTTGCATAATTGGTTCAATTTGACAATTTTGCATCATGTATTGTATTTTAATATGCACACAATATTTGGGAACATCATAGAAGCTCCATGTGAGGCATCGCCTTCCCAACACACCCTCACACACCTTTTAGCCCAAAATGCAGATCCCTATCCAGGAGAAATGCAGGTGTGTCGAATGTGTGAATTAAATATTGATGAAGCAGGATAGTTTTCGAAAACATGTTTTTCTGTGCTTGAATTTCTCGGTTGCCTTGTAAAAAAAAGATTCAACCCCTTTACAGACCCCCATTCAGGGCGAGCCATTTATAAATCGTTCTCGTTCGTGTATTTGCAACGTCTTAAATCAAATAAAAGCAAAAAATCTGTCTGAAATATACTGCATTTCTTTTCTTTTTTCTTTTTGTTTATTTTTTAAAAAAAAAGGACGAAAATTATGAATGTTTCTCCTGAGTATCACATCAGGCAGCTTGTATTTTCTTTACGTGCACCACAGAACATATTCCTTTTCGCCCCCTGAATGTCTGAGCGGCTGAAAATCCGCGCAGGGGAAAGTTTTCAGGAGAGCCTGTGTCTGATCCGGCGTTTCCTCTCCATCTGCAGGCTGGAAACGCTCGCCCTGCACCTTTGGAGCAAAATCCAGGTGTCCAAAAACGCGCAGCTTTCAAAGGCGGATTAAAAAATGCGTCTGCGCAATAATTATTATGCATAACGAATAATTCATTATCTTTATATATTTTTTTGCATGGTCACTAGTGCGCGGTGTCCTGAAAACGGGACCTACGGCACTGAGGCAGAGATTTCAGGGACGGGACGAAATCTGGTTGAACTGGTTGAAAATGGTCAGGTTGGGGATTGGGGGGCTCGGACGCGCGCTCGGGTGGGTTTAAGTGGCTGGGGCCGCGGTGGAGAGCTGTGTGAGAGGTAGAGCTCCTCGTGCAGGCAGCCCCCAGGGGCAGAGAGCAGCCTTTGGCCGGAGTGAACATAAGAGGGCGCTGCCATTGCACCTGGGAGCCCTTCCTGCCCCAGCCAGCCCCAGGCCCACTGCTGGACACTCAGCTCGGAGCCCCCTCAGAGCCTCGGCACGGGGCCTTCAGCTCCAACTGGTGCCCACCAGCACTAGCACTGCTGCCCAGCTCAACCAGTCCTTACCGCAGCTTGTTAACCTGCACCGACACAGGTGAGGCCAAAGGTGCCGTAACACCCAATCATTATCATGTGACTTTAAAAAAAAATACATTTAATTTATGTTTAATTTTTCAGATCCGACGTCCTCTAAGATCTGTTTGTTGGTCTGTTTTTTTTTTAAAGCCGTGTACTTGCGTGCGGCGCCCCTTAAGCCCCCCACAAACCCCCCTCCCACCTAAAATACCCAACGAGCTTTAATAAAGTTAGACTGTTGGCAAACAGCTGCTTTTTATCTGTAAAATGCTTTTCACCCGCTCTCATTTCCTCACCGGCCGCTTTTTGGGGGGCTTTATTATTCAGGGATGGCACGCGCGGTGCACGGGGATAAAAAAGACAAGATACACACAAACTCACTCTCACATACACACACACACACACACACACACACACACACACACACACACACGCTGCATTGGTTCCAGCGCTACAAAAATGGGGGTCTACCAGTGTTCCAATAATAAAGCAGGGCACGTGCACATTTCTCAATTAAAAATAAAAACTACACACAAGTCCAGCTTTGGATGAGCGGATTAGTTTAGATTTGATTTGATTTGATTTGATTAGGATTGGAACTTGGCCTTTTGTTTTTTAGTTCAGCAAGGATGGCTAAAATCTGGCAAAATATATATATATTGATGGCACTTAATAAGCAAAAGGGCTGGCCTGGGCCTCCAGTTCCTTTCAGTAGCTACAGACAGGCAAACAGTAGTCCAGGATAGAGCACACACGTTCTGACAGCATGGAGTTTTTCCTGCTGCTGGTACCCCCCAGTACTTCTGTAGAAAAATGCAGTGTGTCTCCATCAGGTCCACCTAACCTCAGCCTGTGGAAACCCGGCCATGGCTGCTGCCCCCCCACTCCACCCCCTGAGCCTCAGCCACCACACCAGCCTTCTCTTTATTATCCCACCTTCCTCCTCTCTCCTCTCCTCGCTCCTCTCGCACTCTATTTTCTATCCATTCATTTTTACAATCTCTCCCTCTCCCTCTGTCTGTCTGTCTCTCTCTCTCTCTCCCACCCTCCAGTTTTCCCAGGGGAGCAGCACAGGGCTGGTCCCGGACTGCCTCTCTCTCCCCCGGACCCAGCCAGAGCATCTACCGTCCATCCCTTCACTCCTTTATTTTTAATTCCTCCTTTTTTAAATATCTCCTCATGGCGCACCGACACACGACTGCTCGCGTGCAGGACAGATGGCGCGTGATAATATATGTAAAGTCTATTATTTGGCATAAATATGAACCAAAAAGCTTAGATCGAATGTGGTGCTGTAGCAATGAAATCCATGCCTTGTAATCACACACACACACACACACACACACACACACGCTCATACACACATCAGCTCGTGCCACATGCAAGCTCTGGGCTACTCTTTTTGCAGGAGATGGAGGTGGGGGGTGTCAGGGTGTTGCATATTGTCATTGTTTGCATTTTGTCTATGGACCCCCCCCCCCCCCTTTTCCCCTTTTTGTGGTCATACTCGAGCACGTGCGTGCGTGTCTGAAAAAAAGAAAAAACAGAAAGAAGTCATCATGCATATGGAGATGCGGTTCTTTGTGTTTCTCTTGTCCCTTCATGCCATGGCAGGAACCGGACAGTGTTCTGCACAAATAAACACCACACACATATAATAATAATAATAATAATAATAATAATAATAATAATAATAATAATAATAATAATAATAATAACAATAATAATAA